>JAQZBX010042813.1:0-21884 GCA_029593785.1 Cabassous unicinctus
GTATTTTACAGCGCATCTCAACTCAGACTAGTCATGTTTCAAGTGCTCATTAGCCACATTGAACACACAGGTTTAGAGAATGCGAAGTTTTCTTTCTCAGGCAGAAGCAGTCTGCTACCTAGGAACAGAGCCGTTCTGGAGCTCTGTGGAGATGAAGACACAACAAATGGATCTGTAAGAACAGATGAAGAAAACAGCTGAAGCAACTTTTTACAATTAAGAATAAAAGTCCTTCTAAATAGATGGACACTGAGAATATGCAAATGGATGATAAAAACCCTAACAATCAGCGAGGATGGTATAAGACTGAAGAAATCAACAGGCCAAGTAAGGGAAATGCAGATGGAAGGACTATGCACACCGCTGAGATGGAGTACAGCCTCACATGGAGCCAGAAAGATATTTCCAATCACTAGCACAGTAATGTATGATTCAAACAAGACCTACAGCTGTAATCAGAGCCAGCAGGCATCAGTATGGTCCTATCGGTTTTTAACACATGGAAAGGTTTCCGTTATTTTCTTATCTGTTAGAAAATAGCTAATCAAAGCATGCCCCCTCCCCCTGCCCCAACCTCAACTTCCCCCACAGTCCTGCAGTTAGTTTCTATCTAGCCCAGCAGGGACCCCCAGGATTATTATCCATTAGTGCCTGTGCAGTATAGTTGGCAAATATATTTAACATCACTCATGCCTATAATACTTAATAATTAGCTGGACATATTGATCAGAGTTAATTATTTATTAAATCTGTGGTTAATTTAGCCATATTGTTGTTTCTGATCTTCTCATCAAATTGCTTCTTCCTAAAATCTCAGGAAATATGCTCAGAACCAAAATACCCCAGCTTAGTAACCCTAAACAACCATACAACACACACATAGAAACTAATCTCAGTTGAGTCTGCCAAACGACTTGCTATGCAAAGATGATTACATAGGTTGTTTTGGTTTGGGAATTGCAGTATGTGGAAAGTTTTGCTTCCATAATTCTACAACTCTACTCTTTACCCTTGATTTCATTTTCAAACAGCTGATATTACTCTTGTAGTTCATAAACAATGTTGGAAGTTGTTGCCGAATCATTCTTAATGTTGTTACTTACAAAGAATCTTGAGACTTACATTTTAAAATAGTAAAGAAAATAAAACAACTTCTTGAGTTAAACATGAAGTAAAAAAAGCTAAGGAGCACTTTGCCCCTTAGGAAAATACCTCAGAGAATGTGGCTCTTTGTTGGGCAAAGTGGCTTGATTAGGAAGGCTGGAAATTAACCAAAACTGTGATTCATTCCATCGGAAGATCTTGGCCTTGAAACATCTCACAATGTCAAATAAAAGAAGTCACATACTATTAGCGAGAAACCATGTGGTCTGAAAATAAATGATGTAGCTAATTCGTGACTTAGATCAGAAGAATAAAATAGAAGCAATGCTCCATTCTCTCCCCAATAGTTGATATTTTGTAGCACATCATGGAGTAAATGGCAGAGGCACTGTTGCCCTACAGTATGCTCCAAGATGTATCTAGGAGCAGACTCATGGATTTGGTCTTGTATGTACCTAAAGACACTGAAGGGGAAACCCACGGGTTCTCTGGATTCTTTTGCCAGGCACAGAGAATTGGAATATACCCAAGGATTTGGTCACACAAGGGAAAGAGATTATTAAGCCGGAGGAGGTTAGGAGACAGACAAATTTCAAATCCGCTTCTCAAACAAAGGAGGCAAGGGTTTTGTTAGAATTAAAGAGAGGTGGGGACAAGGATGCTAATGGCTAACCTGCAAACTAGAGTCTGCAAAATGAGCATTAGAGGATGGGGAGAAGAGGTGAGTTCGTGGCCACTCTTAGAGTTCATTTGGTCTCAGGCTTTTCCGTTGGGTGTATGTTTTATTAGGTTTTAGATAAGAGGGAGAAGAAAAATAGGAGGTTGTTAGGGAGTGAAAAACAGAATTTGCCTTGTGACTAAAGACAGCTTTCATTAATACATAATGATGTACAACAGCTCCATGCTATGAACTACAGGAGTGAGATTACATAGTTAAAACTAAAATATCATCCACTAGCTTAATCTAAAAATTAAAGCTGTGGTGTAACATCCATGACTGCTTTGGGTCTCTTTCAACATCATCATAGAAAAACTATTTTGTGAACATCTTTTGGAAACTATAGAGGATGATTTCTGGTCTTCAGAATGACGAAAAGTTCTTTTGCTGGGAATAACTTCAATCGGAAGGAATGCCTTAAAACCATTTGTCTAGGTATAGTACCTGCACTCTTGGAATTCACATCTGGTTTTACTGTTTGGTAGAAAAAAGTTCCACATGCCACCTTGACCACTGTTTTCTACATCAGCATGGATTACTGCCAAAAAGGCATACTCCTGTGAGAATAGTCAACTTCAGACCCAGGGTCTTTTCAGGAGATTTTTGTGAGAAAATAAGAGTAGGATATGAAAAATAAAAGTCTTGAAGATGAAAAGTCTTGGAAAAGATCCAATTTTAGGTAGTAGTTTCAAAATACTTGAGAGAACAATAAGAACAATATGATAAGGAGTTCATTCATGGATTGGATTACACAAATGATTTTTTTAATTATTATAACTATCCAATGCCACATTATGCAAGATGCTGAAAAATCACGAATTCTTTTGAACAACTTCTTGCTATGAAAAATAAAGCCTAGTGGAAGATAATTATGCCAACTCCCTAATCCTGGAGGAAGTGCTTCAGCAGGCTGAAGTAGACAATGACAATTTGATAATTTATGTGTGGGCAGAATTTATGAACACCTGGAGACATTGCTGATCTCTGTTGAAGTTCATGTCTGCCCAGATGTCCCTAAAATGATACATAGATTCATAACTCCCTGCAGTCATAGCCGACATCAACAATACGGACTCCATAACACACAACCTCAGTGGCTTAAGGACAAAGGAAATGAATTGATACGACCTCAACCTAGATAGATCTTGAAATTTTTAAAAATTCTTTTACTCAAACCCCTGCTGTCTTGACAAAGCAAGTTATTGGAGCTCTGATACCATATGATGCTATATACCTGGGTGAATTATTATTTTTAGCATTTGTTGTCATTAGAATAACAAAAAAATGAATGACAAAGATGAAAAGTGCACTGTCACATTAAAAGGCATTTCAACATTTTATTCAAGAGAACCAATAGCAGTGTTCCCATTGATATTTACTTTTAAAAAATTTCGTTTTTATTTGCAAAATTGAATTCATTTCCACATTTTTTAAACAATTAAGAGTCATAACTGTAAAAAAAAAAAAAAACCCTGCTGTTTTATTTCATCTATGAAGGAAATTAATTTCTAATATAAATGACCATGCACATTTTGTGGATATTTGTATATTTGCACTTTTTTCTGAGAAGAAAGTACTTAGTTGCAACCATATTTTCTAAGGTCAGATGTCAAAAATGTGTACTGAACTATTAATTTTTTTGATGTTATTTCTGAAGAAAAAAGCAGTCTACTGAATTAAACTGAGAACCTACCTTGCCTTTCTATATTTTAGATAAAACTTTCCATGTAAAATAAGTACAAGAAATAAATTAGGCAAAAAGATTTCTCTACAAAGGAAAATATAGCCACATGGTTTAGGATGACAATAAGTGGAAGAAACGTAGACTTGACTTACATTAATGATCGAGAGCATGTCAATAGGTTGACAAGCCTTGAACCCAAGTTCACAAGCATGTCCCATGCACTGGTAACATGGAAGTACTCCTTGTCTTGTGGCCCTCTTGTTAACTATACCCTCACAAAGAAAATACTCACAGCATGGAGTATGACTTTTATATACAAATTTCAAAATCTGAGAGCAGGTTCTTTAGCTACTTTTCCCCTTCCTCTCCACCCCATGACACCTTTCCTGTGTGTGGAGTGTGTTTATACTTGTACAAAAAAGGACAAAAGGGCAAAGAAAGATACATCTTGAATATATTTAGCAGACATACTTAGTTCATGAGTTCTTGTGCTTTGAAGGTAAACTATCTTTTCAACTACAACATTAAAAAGAAAGCAAGTACACTGCCATCTCCTATGAGGACATGCTATATATTAATGATGAAAATGATTATTTATTTATAAAAAATACATATTGGAAAGATAGGTCAAATTTGAAAAGAATTCAATATTTCTTTGTTTGGAATAGTACATTTTACTGAGGAAGTGTTATAAGCTATGCTGTAGCCCACAGTAGAAAGACGCTTTCTTGAAAGGGAACTTTATTTTTATGTTAGCATGTCATCAAAAGTCAATCCTCAAAGCTATCCCTGATTATTTTAATTTTCCCAAGCTATAACTTTATATTTCTCTAGTAGCTACATTTTGAGAGATTTTCTTCATAGAATACCAAATACTTAGCATTTGATGCCTGAAAATCTACCAACCTGACAATTTCATGCAACTTCAGATCCCTTTTTATTGTTAGCATTTATGTCTATTATATATCAGTAATAGGAAAGTTAAAAAGTTAGATTATGGGAAATGTTATCAGTGATGTTTTGGAGTGAAAAAAGAAAAGCATATACTTTGCCAACATAGGTAATTCTATAATCTTTTTTTCTGGTATAATTTTATATTTTTCCTGCACTTTGAATTTTAGGCAACACTAACCATAAATATGGAAACTCACTTTAAAATTTAAGTATACATTTGGTATGTAGTATTTTGTACATCCTTCTATGTTATTAGAACTAAAAAGCATATTAGTCCTAGCAGATTAGATTGTTTCTATCCTTTGGACATTATTTATGCATATTAAATGCCAGAGCTAAAATGACAGCTGACTTTTGAATTCAATTAGCAAAACAATATGCAGTGTCTCAAAAATCATGCAGAGCTAAAGTAGGCAAAGCTTCAGATTCAAATAGCTATAGTTTCAAATTCCATTTATTTACTTTTATTTCCATTTATTTTCTATTTCCAAGAAAATTATTTAATCCATTTAACAGTTTATAAGTTTAGGAATAAGATCAACTGAATACATTGACAAATAAAATGGAAATAAATTTCTTAAAGCAGTACACATATGACATAAAAGTGAAGGGAGGTCATGTAATATGGGTCTTTAAGAGAGTCTGCAACTGCAAGCAAAATCGTCCTATCCATCAGCCCTATGAGATCTAAGCCCTTTCTCAATTAGAGGCAGAGTAGGCATCACTATTCTAGAATCCTCAGGATTGGGGGATGAAGGATGGACTACAGTAGACTTACTGTTATTCTACTATAGACTTATTGTTATTCTAGAAATGGAAGAACTTTTATCATTGATGTAGATGCATTGACCACAGGAGGTTCTGAGGGGAGGGAGAGGGGAAAAACAGGTGTAATATGGGGGCATTTTCAGGACATTGGAATTGTCCTGAATGACGTCGCAATAAGAGATATAGATCATTACATGTTTTGTCACAACTTACAAAATTGTGTGGTACAGAGTGTAAACTATAATGTAAACTATAATCCATGCTTAGTGGCAATGCTCCAATATGTGTTCATCAATTGCAACAAATGTACCACACTAATGAAGGATGTTGTTAATGTGGGAAAGTGTGGGAGGGGTAGGGAGCGGAGCATATGGGAATGCCCTATATTTTTTATGTAACATTTATGTAATCTAAAGTATATAAAGTATTTTTTTTTATTTTAAAAAAGTACTAATAAAATAAAGTGAAGAGAAAAGTATATGGCAAATGTTATTTGTACTTTAACATTGTCATAGTAAATGTCATCCTGATATAAATGGCATTATGTTGGTAACCACAGAGAAATATGGGCAGACATGTTTCCAGTCTTCTAATGGTAAATAATTAGATGCATAACAAAAACATATTAAGAAAGTCTATATAATAAAGAGATTAAAAACACATATATGCCACAAGGAGATGTATTTTGGGGCTAAGATGTAATTTTCATATCAGGGTTTAAAATTTAAGTACTAAAACAAACTAGTCAATTGTGCATAACTTTATTGGGAGATGAGGAGCTTATAATTAGGAAAGGCTTTCTTTCCTAAGGAAGGAGAGGGAGAAAACTAATATGACTCCCTAGTTTGGGACATAACTGACTGTGTGGATGGAAGGAGTGAAGAGACCAGAGGTCAGGGAGAAGAGAAAGAGTTCTGTATTGGGCACATTAAGTGTGATCTGTCTCTGGGTTGAGCAAAGAAAACAGTTGAAAGAGTAATATGGCAACATCCTTTTTCTCTCTAATGCTGTTTACAGGCAAGTTACATGATTAAATGAAGAAGGTAGGGAAAGCAAGACATTTATAATACAATAGACAAATGACAATGTATTGCTAGTTAGACAGCATAATAAGTACCATCTAATTTTCTCTTTAGAATCCATTTATTTTTCAAAGCCCTAGATCATGATCAAGGGACCACATTTTCCAACTGAGGAATTACAAAAGAGGAAAATTAGATTTTATTAAATATTCCAATTGTTGTGAGCAAACCCTTTACAAACAGCTGTTGGAATAGATTTAATAAGAAAGTAAGGTCAACATTTATATCCTTGCAATCAATGCTGTGGAATATTTTCACTAATTTTGTACATTTATAATAATTTATCAATATCCTTTGCTGCTCTGATTATATTACAGTTTTTTAGTCATCTGATAATTCATATTTGTGAAACATTTTACAGGATAGAAGCTTTAAATTTTTTTCTAAGAGTTAGGCCTTATGATAGCCTGCTAAAAAGTAACTTGTAAGTTAATGCAGAGTTAATAATACAATTTTCAATCGGTCATTTATATGACAGAAGATACAGGCTGCAGAATTTTCAAAATCAGCTTCCAGAAGTATGGTTTCCAGCATCTTCTGAGCATAAATGTGAATATTTAGGTAACTAATTCAGTTAAGAATATCATTAGGAGAAAAGATTACATTCAGTTAGAATTTAGAAAATATTCAGTTAAGGATGTTAAAATGAATTAAATGCACAGCAATACTTTTCATAATAAAACACTTTCATCTCAAACAGGAAACCGAGTACGTGAAACCGATGTGTGGAGTTGTTTTGCTTGAGTTGAGAAGATGATCAGTACAGGGTTCAGAATGCTGAGAACTCCTTGGAGCACACTCTATAAACTGATAAAAAGTGGTAAGGTAATACAATGTTAAAAGAAATATTTGAGTTGTCCTTTATTTTTATGGTTGGTGTCTCTACTGGTTTCCTTTGCCTTTTTGTAAGAGTAAAATAATATCAATTACCAACTTGGGAATTTACCAAAAATATTTTTCAAAGAGATACTTTTAGATTCTAACGTAAAATCAAATGGAAGATTTTAAAAAGGATATGAATGATATCTGTAAATTAGAATCTGACTTGATAGCAAGGTTTAAAATTTTATTTTTGAAGTAGAATTAGATGCTTGATTTTTAAAATTTTAATATTTACTTTTTATATTAAACATGAACTATATAGTACAGAAAATAAATTGATATTAATAAAAGACAAAATCTTTCAGTCATCTAGGACTCAGTCAATTTATTACCATTATGTTACTATTACTCTAAATGGTTCTCGTTATAATATTGATACATGTAAACAGAGCTAATAGGGATAAATTTCAAAATGTTAGGTACAGAGAACATTAAGAAATTTAGGATATCATTAAAACATGTGATCAAAATATAATAATGGACTAGGAAAAGAAATCAAATGTGTTATAAATACTATAATAGCTGAAATGTATGGGTGCTTACCATGTTGGTATACATCCTTCTAAGTGATTAAAATTCCTTAATTCAGTCATCATAGCAGCACTATGAGACAGATAAAATATTTCCCCCTTTTCACAGATGAGGAAAATGAGGTATAGAGACTTTAAATAAGCTTGCTCAAAATGATATAATTATTAAAAGGCTAAAAAGAAATTTGAACCCAGGGAATCTGACTCCAGAAATGCAATCCCATAATTATTATGATTTAATGTCCCAAGTTTCATATGTAGTGATTTGAATATGTGTCATGAAATTGAGTGCTTGGTTGAGAAGGTAAATTCACATTTTTCTCTAATTAATAAAATTTCATATTTAGAAGTTAGAATTCAATAAACATTAAACTTTTTAAAGTGAATTTTAGAAATCCATGACATGTCAACTCTCACTATTTTTATATAAAATTATTCTGGATGTATTAACCAATGGAATAACTAAAATGCTGAAATAGGTTATAAATATCAGAGAAAGAGACAAAATAATCATGATTGTGGATAACTATCTACCTGGAAAACCCAAGAAAATCAGCTGATAAAATAAATTAACCTATTAAGAAACCTGTACAGTAGCAAAAAATATACAAACAATAAAAATTATTATGTAACAAATGAGCCAGTTAAAAAAATAGAATGAGAAAGAAGCTTTTTCACAATAGCAAAAAAATGTAAAATAGGAATGAATCTAACAGCAAATGTATATATGCTACATGAAGAAAACTAGTTCTTATTGAAAGGCATAACATGTTCCTGGAAGGAAAGCTTAACTTCACTAAAATCAAGGAAACAGTCATTAAAACTATAATTTCACATCTAGTTGATTGGCAAAAAGCTTTAAAGTTAGAATAAAACACGTTGGCAGGAATGGAGAATATCATAAATGCTTAGCTTCTGCTGGTCTGGACTAAGTCTGTAAAACCCTTTGGAAATTTTTTTCTATGGGATAAATTTAAATATGCACATATTTTACAATTGAAGAAAAAATGGCTGTCTTTCATATGATCACCAGGAGACATACAAAGGAACTAAGGTAACATTCATATCAGCATGATTTGTTAGAGTAAAAAGGCCAGAATCATCTTCAGTAAAACGAATAAATAAATTGTGGCATATCCATGTGTGGAATACTTTATACGAGTGAAAAAGAATCAAATACAGCTATACACAATGAATATATTGTAGAGCAAGTTGCTAAAAAAAAAAAAATCTTTCCATGTATCTCCTTTCATCTATTGTCTTATTTTTCTTATCCATTTTACTGTCAAACTTATTCAAATTATAAGCTACCCTTTATTTTTTTCACTCCCTCCTCAATTCACTTCAGTCTGGTTTAGGTCCCCATATTGTCATTGAAGTAACGCTTGCTTAACCAATGATCTTCATGCTGCTAAATCTATAGGACTCTTAGTTCTCTTCTAATTTGACTTCACAGCGTTACTTGACTTGGATTATCACTCTGTTCTTCTTATTGCATTCTCTTTTTCACTCCTTTAATAAGCATATCCTTTTGGTTTTCCACTTTTATCTACCTACTTTACAGGTTTATTCCTAGTCTACCTGGCCATTAAACATTGGAATTCCATAAAACTTCTCCTAGCCCTCTCCTCTTCTTATTCTACATTCTCAATCTGAGCAATTTCATCTACTTTCATGGTTTCAATGATTATTCATGAAGCAAATATACTAAAGTTTATTTATGCACCAAATATACTCAGCTTTATGAATCTGGTCAAGACTGTTGTTCCAAGCAAGAGCCCTGTATATTCAACTAGTATTTGATATCTTTACTTGGATGATTCAAAGTCATCTCAACTCAAACATGTCCAAGATTGAACTCAAGATCTTTTCTCTATAATTGCCCCCAAATTCTGGTCCTCATTTCCTTTTCCCAGTCTCAATGTAAGGCTCCATTATCAATCCAGTTGCCCCTAGTAGAAACTTAAGAGTAACCAGTGAACTCTCATCCTTCTTACTCCATCATATCCAATCTACTTTCAAGTTTTAACCTTATTTGTATTCTTAATATGTATAGAATTAATTCCCATCTCTTCATTTCCACTGCCACTCTTGTTGCACAAACCACCATTAATTCTCACCTGGACTACTGCTTCCAGACTGGTCTTTTCTCCATTCACTATGGTCTCCCTCAAATTCATTTCCTGCATCATACCCAGAGTGATCTTTTTAAAAACACAAATCTTATCTTGTCAATTCTTGCTTAAAACACCTCAAATCACCTAGAAAAAAGACCAAAATCTTTAGGATGGCCTACAGAGTACCTACATATTCTATTCCTGGCCTAAACTGCAGCCTCATCTTCAAACATCTTTCCCCTTACTCTCTCCACTTCAAACCTAATAACTTCTTTCAGTTCCTTGAATACAATATGTTCCTTGCAATCATAGGTGCTTATCACCTATGATCCTTCTGTCCAGAAGATGTCTATCTCCTTCATCCACTCACCTACCAAACACATGTGCATGTACATACACACACACACAAAGGCACACAAATACATTGTCACATAATGATTACAATCCTTCAGACTTCAGCTGGAGCATCATTTCCTCAGGAGAGTTTTCTCAGATTTCCCAGAAAAGCCAAGTTCTTTACTATACAGTCTCATATATCTATGTCCTTTTTCTTTAGAGTCCTTTTCCTATAGTAGTGACTAATTTCTGTTAATCCTAGGAGACAGTAAACTCAATGGGAGCAGATGGCATATTTGGTTTTGCTCGAGATTATATCCATGATGCCTAGCATAGTGTCTGACCCATAGGAGGTGCTCAATATTTCTTGAATGATTAAAGATAACTGCAATTTAAATGAACTTTAAAGGATTTCAGTTGGTCTTAAGAAAATGGAAGCTGCCTAAATGTAAGTCTTTCTATACAGGTCCCTCCAAAAAACATAAGATTATCAAGAAGCACACGAAAAACTACACGTGACCCACAACTTCAGCATTACTAGGAGACAGAGAATACCATGAATCTCAAGTTACGTATAATTAGAGAAATAAACATCAAATTCCAACAGTGTTAGTACAATAGCTCCCCTCACTGCTGCAAACCTGTAGGTATGGAAAACAAGGAGAGAGGAGGCTTTTTAAATGTGACATAGTGAGGTGAGTGGCACAGAGGATATAGACAAAGCACGGACAAAATCACCTCCAGAAAGAGAAAGTTGGAAACCAGGTTTTAAATGCAGAGCACAGGCCTGAGACTTATAGTTCATAGCACCAGCTATGGAGAGGGAGCTTGAAAGTGAGGAGATTGCTTCTGGGGTAGAGATCGTGTCCCTAGAAGTCATAGCAGTGAAGAGAAAGAAGGAAGTAAAGGTGGAAAAATAAACAAAAGAACCAACTCCTCACTGGGCGCTCACAACATCATTTCTTAAAGAAACTGTACTTTATCATCCTGACAGAAGATTGTGCACTTGAAACCAGGAACTCTGTCCATGAAATGTAAGTAAATAAGAAAAATAAGAACCCCATAAAATCTCAGCAGAACAAGAAAACGAAATGTAAAATCAAGCATATGGGCTAATGAAAATTCTCAAAATCTGTAACAAAACATTCCAAATTAAATTAAATATCTTCAAAGAAGGATTAGGAGACATTGAAATGAAATAATCTATAATCATAAATTTATAAACTAAAAACAGAAATGAACAAAACTAGGAAGATGTGCAGCAAAACTTATTTAAACCCAAGAAAGAAATTTAAAAAAAAATACAAAACCATATCAGATATGAAGAGTAAATTACACTTGGCCCAAATGAAATAGATTTGAATGAAAATTTAATAAGACTCATTAAAAGAAGGCATAAAAATAAGCAAGAGAAGGAAAATGGGATAAATAAGTAAAAAAAAGTCAGAGAGAAAGTGATTAAAATGGAAGACAAGCAAAGAAGAGTCAACATTGAATATCATTAGAGTTTCTGAGATGAAAAAGAAAACAATGGAAAAAATATTTAAAACAACAATCTAAGATTTAAAAAATCCAGATATACTAGAAAACCTAAATCTACATATTGAACAGGCCCACCATATACCTGGGAAACTGACCAGAAGGATCAACTATTAACCCATATCCTAGTAAAAACAAGTAGTCTTTAAAGATAAAGAAAAAAACAGAGACTCCAGAAAAAGTATGATGTCCAAGAGTGGTGAAGGAATAAAACAGACAATAAGAGAATATATCAAGTGCAATCATATTTTGTGCATGGGTGTCTGTTTGTAATAATATGCATAAAAGTCAGATAGATTTTGGAATTGAAAGATTAAATAAAATTTTAGCAATAAATTGCAGGTGGTTTTATTTTCTTTATGTGCTTCTCTATATTCTAAATTTTCTAAAACTATAATGAGTTATTGTAATTAAATAATATAAAATGTTTTTAAAAAATAGGACAATAAACATTCAGTTTGATTGAGCTTCCCTTTTCTCACAGGCACAGAGGCTGTGTAGGAAATGCTAAAAGTAAGATATTTATCAGCATGCACAGATAAGTGGGAAGTTGAAGCCCAATAAAGCAAAATACTTTGTAAAATTAGAGAGAAATGGCTGTGCATGTCTTCAGACTATGCATGTGTGATGATTCCTATGGGCAAATAGCAAGATGACCAATGACAGAGTAGAAAATTGTACCTAGAACAAATACTAGATATAGGTATACATAACACATTTATTGGTAGGTTTTGCCACCATATAAAATAAATTATACTGGCATTTCAGGACTGGTTGGATATAAAGTAGATTTGGTACGTTTCCTCTCCATGGAGGATCTCACTTTGTATATAAACATACACCATCCTCACCACTCAAAGAGTCATCTATGAAAAACCAGGGGAGAATGGAAAAGCTGCTCTTATTTAATATCTTAGCTCAATATCTTTTGGTATTCTTTTCTTAAAATACATTTGAGCTTATTTCATTAAAATATAATTTTTATAAGATTTAAATCTCAAGGTACTCATTTTCTTCAATCCTTGAGACTAATTCAATAGGTGCACACAAAGGAAGTAGAAGCAGATAATAATAGCTGAGTAATGAGAAAACTAGATACATACAAGTTACATATTTCATCTAAAATATGTACAAAAATAAGCTAAATTGTAGCATTGTTTTAAGAGAATGACACTTCATAACTAGGTAGAGTTTATAACAGGAGTACATGGATAGCTCAATATTAGGGCATATGTTGATGCAGTTCACTTTAATGGATGAAAGGAGAAAAACAATAGTAATCTTTTTAGATGATGAGTAATTTATTTTATAAGATTAAGCATTTATTCTCATTTTTACACTCTTACGTAAAATAGGAAGAGAGCAGTTGCTTGATACCTCAACATAATTATTTTTATTTATTTACGTGTATGTATGATACTCTGAGGTGGTGACATTGGGGGGGGGGTGTATGTGTGTGTGTGTGTGTGATTAACTATCCAACAGCCAGTACTGTGTTTAATATTAATTGGGAAAAATCAAAGATGCCCACTTTCATCATTTCTATTTTTTTCATTATTCTTTAAATGTTAGTCAATATGATCTGAAAAATTAAAATTGAAGTAAAAATATTGTAAAGTAAAACAGAAATTTGAATATATGAATATTTACAAATGGTATAATTGTTTACCTGGTAAACCCAATCTCTAGAACAGAAAAATCCATAAGACGGTCATTCAAATATAGCTTTAAAAGTATTAGCTTTCCTATAATGCAACAATAATCTATACAATAAAATGAAAGAAATCTCTTTTCATGATAGCAATATGAATATAAAATAATTATACTTAACCAATATGCAGAAACTGAAAAGCCACAAAACTCTCCTAAAGACTGATTTTCAAGGTTTTAATAAATTCAGGGACACACAATATTCTTGGATGCTAAGATTCAAAAGTATTAGATGTTAATTCCCCCTAAGTTAAACTATAAATTTATACAATTTATAGCAAACTAATTTCTTTTAACTTTATTTTGTACACTTAATAATTGAAAATATAAACAATTAAAAATTAAAAAGAAAACACAGTTGAATAAAAAACATACATTTCTCAATTAAATGTACTGGATACATACAAATTTTTTTTTAATCAAACAAAGTTATACAATATATTTGGTTCATAGTAACACAATCATATTCCCTTATACTTTTTTTTAATTCTTTTTTTTTAACTTTATTTTGTACATTTAGTAATTGCAAATATAAACAATTAAAAACTAAAAAGTAAACACAGATGATAAATATATACATTTCTCAATTCAACATATTGAATCAAACAATATGTTACACAATATATTTTGTTCATAGTAACGCATTCATACAGTATTTGTCGTTTTGTGTCTGGCTTGCTTCACTCAACATAATGTCCTCCAGGTTCAAGCAAACTAATTAAAACTATACCAAAACTACTAAGTTAATAGAGAACTTAAAAAGTTTGGTGAAGGGAAGCGGATGTGTCTCAATTGATAGGGCTCCCATTTATCATATGGGAGGCCCCTGGTTCGTTTCCCGGGGCCTCCTGGTGAAGGCAAGCCAGCCTGCGCAGCGCAGTGAGCTGATGCAGCAAGACGTCACAACAAGGGGAGACAAGCAGACACAGAAAAACGCACAGCAAATGGACACAGCGAGCACAAGCAGCAAGGGGGGGATAAATAAATAAATAAATAATTCTTTAAAAAAAAAAAAAAGTTTGCTGAAAATATTTGCAACCAAAGATATTAACATATATCATTATTGTATAAAGACAATTTATAAGACTATAAGACAAGAGGCAAATGGTCAAAGCCCTGAAGAGGCAGTTAACAAACGTCCAATAAATATATGAAAATACATTCAGCTTTATGATAACAAAGACTAGAAATTAACACATGATGCATTTTTTTCTATCAGATTAGAAAAAAATTAAATACTGATAATAACCAGTGTTAATAATGGTAAAGGGAAACATATCAAATAAGTTACAAATTTTCTTTAAGCAGTTTGACCATATCGAACAAAAGGCTTAATAATGTGCAAACCCTCTGACACAGAAATTCCACTTTCAGGAGTCCATTAGGGCAACAATGTACGTGGAAGAACATTCATTACAGTGGTTGTGTCCAAACCTTGCTGATAAGTGGCTCAGTAGGGGCCTACCTAGAAGTATACACAAATATCTCTTTGACTTATCCATGACAAACCTCTAGGCTTTGTCAGAAAAACACTTCAAGAAGTATTGTTAATACTAAGTGTTATGTTCATATAGGGCTTCAAGTACTTCCATGACACCTAAGGTCAAAATTAGCCCCTTTCTAAGGCACAAAGTCTACCTCCTAATTTTATTTCTAGTCATTTTGCCTTTGATTCTGGTTAACCTCCTCTTGCCAAGTCAGATCAAGATATCACCCCGATTAAAGCTTTTTTTCAAAATAAACAAACAAATTATTAGAAAAGATATTGGATAATTAGATAAATAAAATGTGGTATATACATAAAAAATAAAAAAGATATCTCCCTGAGTTCACAGGAAAAATAAAGCAATGATTCTATGCCTAGGAATTAAAGAAACAGGTATGGGAGCTTGAAATCCCCACTGATATGTTAACTTACAAAAAGTAAATTAAACCTATTAAGTAAAAAAAAATAATAAGGTTAAGACTTTGCAGAAAAGTGCAGAGATAACATTTTCCACGATCTTTGTCAGATCAAGAATGTAACTCTTGCTATTCTAGATTGGCAATATGAACAGAATTGAATATGTACAGATTTACAAACTGCAAGAGGAACTTTTCATAAAGTTCAAGAATCACATTGGGACTAAAAACATTCAGGAGGAAAATTTTATAGGCAAGCTATAAAACCTCTTTCTGTTGAACAGAGATTCTGTCTTCCACCCAGTGTACAGCTGCACATCTAGGGCAAGTATCTTACCTGGAGGACTGTAAATCTTACCGTCTCGAGCAGGAAACATTTACCAGTCTCTTTAGAGCTGTACAGTTATTAATAATCTGATGGAGCTATCGTTCAGTCTCAAACTTAATTGCAAAATAAAATAAAAGGGGTAAAAGAAAAGTTTTTTATGGTTTATGATGTTTCCTTCTAAAAATCTGTCCCATTGTGTTTGTTCATGACTCAAATGAAATATTTGAGAGTCAATTGCAAATTGAGCCTTTAGGTTGGTAATTATCAACTACTATGGTCAGACATAATTTTTTGAAAATCTTCGTTACATCACTGCACATACTATTTTTATTCACAAGTTAAAATTCAAATCAGAAACTCTTTTAAAGTCATTTTTAGAGCTATAAGTAAAAATTGCTAAACAATGTGACAAATCCATGAGAAACAAAGCAGTGATTAAAAAGCAAAAGTAAGGTAAGTTTATACATCTTAACTTTACACATCTAAACTATTCTTTGGGTTAAATGGTATTTAAATAAACAATACAACGTCGTATTTTTGTTCTGCTCAATGTCCTTAAATGCATCATAGAGTGTATATACAAATATAAATATATACATCTGTAGCTTTGGAATAAAAATTTATATAAACCACTACTATTCCCGAAGCCTACTGACTTCAAGACAACTAATTCACTTGCATTCGATGGGAGGAAATTGAAGAGCATCAGCCCCTGGTGTGTTGTGAAAGAGAGAGAGAAGGAAACATTTAAACTGAATATTTGATTATTGAAGGCCATCCTCATAAGCAAAATATTTTCCCTCAATTACACCTAATTATTTAATTGTTTACATTTACTAATGAAATGAAACAACTCATAACAAACAACTGCAAGGGGCTGTTTTTCAGCAAGTGCATAATCATCAATCAACATGTGTGGAAAGATTCTTAAAATTATATGAAGCTGGTCTGTTTAAATAGAAAGGCATATTTTATCCCAATCAATGCATAAAAGTAAAATTATCCATAACTGAAGCATGTTTCTCTGCTGTACAGTTCAGCCATAATGATCCCCACATACTGCACTTGCACATCAATTATGATAATCATAATCACGGTCGTTAAGCTGAATGTTCATTATTATCAGGATGCTGGTGACAGCAGATTCAATCACAGGGTGCAATGGGCAAGCAGTCACAGTCCCACCCAAGTTTCTGCAGACAGCGATGTGCCACATTAAATCTATGATGTGTTCCACATCCCACTCCATTCCAAAAGCTGTAGACGGTAAAGGTCAACTTTATGTTCTGTGCAATATGCTTAGCTTCTCTAAATTAATTCTTTGGCGTACTGGATATTTTTATGCTTTGTAGCTTATAAAATCCTGTTTAGGACCAAAATGCATGTGAAAATAACAAAAAACAAAAGGCTGCTCTACGGTTGTAATTCACCTGTAATAAGGCATATGAGGAAAAGATCTATTAAAATGAATCCTCTTAAAAGAGACTCTTCCTGAATTTTGCAAATAGGAAAACCTGAAATGGTTGCATGAAATCAGTTGTCTAAAATGCACATTAAACTCATTTCAATTCAGATTAAGGCCTTAGACTATTATTTCTGCTTCAGTAAATATGAACATATGTGAATGTTTTGACAACCAAAAGAATGTTTTTAGTATACTGAATTTTTTATTGTCCAATTTTCTTTAGAACTACCAAAATAGATTAAATTAAGAGTGACTGACTGGTAGATTCTCCTTACTTGAGTTACTTCTATCTTAAATATTAAGTTCAGCACAATAAAGAATATATAAATACAAAGCATTTACACAAACTTTAAAACTTGAACCATTTAAGATACAGAAAACTATAACGTCCATGCTTAAAAGTGATAGAAGAGAAAGTAAGTTCTCCACTTGGACAGTCATTAGATATGACAGAAAGGATAGATAATAGAAGCCAAATATGCTTAACTGAGCTGTTACTTGGCTGCAATCAATCTAGTGTGTTCAGCTAAATCCTGTGTGCCTTAAATATGTATAAATTGTCTATTTTTGTCTTCCACAGTGGACAAAAGATAAAGCCATGTCAGCCTTTTTCTTCTTAATTATTTTGAACTTAAACTCTAGTCTTCCTAAGACTATCTTTAATCTAACTCCAACAATGAATAAGATGGGGTTCCAGTTTCCAAATCAAGAAACAAAGTTTTATAAAAATAAAGAAAAATAAGTCTACATGTAGCATTTTTATACAAGTCATATGCAAGTAACTTAATATCAAATCAAAATACACAAACATTTTTTTAAAAAATTAACAGTTCTAAGATTTTACATATAACCAATAAAATTATTACCTCTGTATTATGCAGATTATATTAGCCATATAGAAGAGATGATTAATTTATTCATTATAATTATTTGAAGAAAGATAAGAAGGAAGATGGAAAGAAAGAAGGAAGAGAGGAAAAGAGGAAGGGAGGAATGAAGAGAAAGGAGTGAGGGATAAATTTACATTTGCATTTAATATTTTTCTACACAGTTTTGTGCATGGCTTGGGGGACTAATGATTTATTAACATTTAAAGAATTACTGTACCACTTTTCTCTCTCTTAATTTTCAGGGCCTACAACAACAGTTATTTTCAATTATATATTTTAAGCACATGTACACATGAGAAAGTACATGTACACAATGATTCCTCTAAATGAACAAAACAATTTCCTTTTTTAGTGAGTATCCAAAAGACTCTGTATTTCTATGGCATTGCTTACTTCAGTTAGATGAGTGCATATTCTTGGAATATGTCAAAATGCATAATAAATAAAGTGAGCCCATTGTATAAAACCAAAAGGAAACAGTGTTTTATTTTAGGAAACAAACATTTTGCACATGGATATTTCTTACTCTGAAGTAGGTTAATGTCATAAAATTAGTAGTTCATTTTTTAAAGAAATGAACACTTCCTTGAACTAAATAGATTGGTGAGAGGGCATAAAAACAAAAATGTTTATGTCAAATGGAAAATTGGATGTAGATCACATTATATACATTCAAAATAAGAAAATAAGCAAATATTTAAAAATCATATTTAACCTATATCCTGAATGGCTGCATCATTAGGAATTTTATGAAATGTAACCCTAACCATCATTTACATTTGTTAATCAGTTTTAAAGATGAACCAGATCAAACCATCCAGTGTGCATATACTTTATACCATTGATTATTATTTAGCATTTTAAAAGGAGACTTTTTCAAAGATGACTAAGAAGCTGCAAAGGAAAAAGGTACTTTCTGGACTATCCAACTTTCTCTCCACAGCATGACTTATGCCTTGACAGTCCCATATTTACAACATCCTTCAGAGAAAAAAAAAAGAATTTTTCTTAGAGTTTGGAAAAATCAAGCAAGACAGTGTTTTTTCCTGAAGGCCTGCCATGTTTCTCCATCTTGAATAAAGAGGATACCTCTGCAACTTGTGCTTTCTTTTTCATCTTGGCCATTAACAAGGTGAAATTCTTTTATTTTTTTTAAAGATTTATTTATTTATTTATTTATCCCCCCCTTGCTGCTTGTGTTTGCTGTGTCCATTCGCTGTGTTTTTTCTGTGTCTGCTTATCTCCCCCTTGCTGTGAGGTCTTGCTGCATTAGCCCACCGCGCCGCGCGCGGGCTGGCCTGCCCTCACAAGGAGTCCCCGGGAAGCGAACCTGGGGCCTCCCATATGGTAAACGGAAGCTCTATCGATTGAGCCACACCCACTTCCCAAGGTGAAATTCTTAAGTCAATTACCACCACAGCAATGGATTTCTTTTGTATTGCGAGCATATACATCTTTCTCTTCATAGATCATTTCCCCTTATTTCTAGAAGATGATTTTTTTGGGGGTTCACTTTTTGGTAATGCCTTAAATACCTGATGGAAACAAGTGGTGAGTAAATGTAAATACTCATGGGCAGAATATTAAAAGGACCAGTAGATTGTTGAACTCAGAGGCCCTAACCCCTTTCCAGAACATCACTTACGAATTCGTTTTCTGTGTAAATTTTGCTACAATTTTGCTAATTTTAAATTTTGCTAACTGTTAGACAACATGTTAAAAATAAAGTTAGAATTTTGTTTTCTATCACTTTTAATGTAAGACTTGGCCTTTTCCCAATTTAGAAATTTTTATCTAAAAGCTAAGAAATATTATTCTGCAATCAGCTTAGCAATATTTATTTGCTTTATTCCTTTATAGACATCTTTTGCGTCAAATGCTTTATAATTCTGAGTTCTTTATTGAATCTTTAATATGAGCAAGGAGTATTCATGTACACCATTGTGTTTATTTAGGCTGATTGAAAATTTTAATCCAAGACGGAAATTAAGAAAAAATGCTATAGATATTTTATTAGTCAGGGTTCTCTCTGGAAACAGAATCAACAGGAGATATCTGCCAATAATATGAGATTTTATAAGTCTCTCATGCAACCATGGGGATGCACAAGTCCAGGTTCCGCAGGGCAGGCTGCAAGCCAGGGGCTCCGATGAAAGTCCGATGAAAGGTCCTTGACGAGTTTCTGGGAGAAGTTGGCTGTCCAAAGACGAGCCGGGAAATTCTCTCTGAATGTTGAAATCACTTCCCCTTTTAAGGCATTCGACTGATTAAAGCATCACCCATTGCTGATGCAATCTCCCTGATTGATGCAGATGTAATCAGCCATCCATGCAGTAAACTCATTGGTGATTGAAGTCCATAAATGCTCTTGTATTACAATTAGCCCAGTGTTTGCTGCACCTAACACCTGGACACAATTACCTGGCCGAGTTGACACATTAGCCTAACCATCACAGTCCACCCCTTGTCAACTCGGCAACCATACACATTACCCTAAACCATACTTAGTCTCTAAGTAAAACAATAACAGACAAGCATACATATATATTTCCACCTAATAATGTTCAACTCCCCTGCATACAATCGGAAACGCATTAATTCCCCATAGAATAGGGTGCACGTCCTTGGGTAATATTCACTCTTAAACTTGACATCCTTAAATATTATGACGTGGAATTAATACAACTTTTCATATGATAGGGGAAAAGGTTGGGGAAGAAAATAAGAAATTCGTTTTGTGTACATATACAGTCATACTAATAACGAAACAAGGAAGAAGGGTTCATGACTATTACAGTCCTCATTTCTGTAACTGGTCATGTGGTCAAAGTTCATATTTATCAATATTTATCACTACCTTCTTCCACTAACCATTCCATGTTCCCCTTACCTTCAGCATGCACTTCAGCTGGCCGTGGTTCTTTGCCTGGTGGGGTGACCCAAACTTTCATTCCTGAAGATTCTGGGCCATTGTTAGTCCTGCTTGAATTGGTTTGTTGCAATTTTCCATTGACTTTAATCACAGGGCATGGCAGTACTAGGAGATGCCCTAGAGGATCTCCTGCATTCCAGGCATACTCTTCTTTACACCCATTATGTAGATGTAGTTCTATTTCCCCTTGATAGTCAGGATCAATCACCCCAGCCAGTACAGAAATTCCCTTCTTTGCCTGTTGATTCATAGGTAAGAGGAGCTCAAAATGGCCAGGTGGCAGTCTTAACTTCCAGTTCAATGGAATCATTGTTGTGTTCCCTAGTGGCAGCACTCCTCCTTTGGGACTAAAACCTGTAGACCAGCAGAGCTTAAGGTTGCAGGAACAGGAAGCAAAAATTTTCCTAGTGGGTCACTAGGGGTAATAGTGAGTGGTGCCACTCCCATTTCCACCCCTTGAATCCTGGAGCCATCAATCCTGGTTATGGGAGAAACAGCACCATAGAGAGGATGCTGATTTAGAGCATACACAGCCTCCTGGAGAATATTGCCCCAGCCCAGCAAGGTGTTATCACCTAGTTGGCACTGTAATTGAGTCTTCAAAAGGCCATTCCACCATTCTATGTGAATTTCATGTGCATGTGCCCATTCCCACACATCATTTGCTGTTAAATGGGTTCCTTGATCAGAAGCAATGCTGAGTGGAATGCCATGATGGTAGATAAGACATTCAGTAAGTCCACGGATGGTAGTTTTGGAAGAAGAATTGCGTGCCGGAAATGCAAAACCATAGCCAGAGTATGTGTCTATTCCAATTAAAACAAATCGCTGCCCCTTCCATGGTGGAAGTGGCCCAATGTAGTCAACCTGCCACCAGGTAGCAGGCTGGTCACCTCGAGGAATGGTGCCATATCGGGGGCTGAGTGTGGGTCTCTGCTGCTGG
>JAQZBX010042814.1:0-21883 GCA_029593785.1 Cabassous unicinctus
TTATTGACTAACCAGTCCAGCGCCTGATGAGGCATATTTCTCAAGGAGCTCAAAAAATGGCCTTTGTAAGAGTATAAACAGGGTGAAAAGAGGCTCCAAGTCCTGAAGTGCTTAGACCTCCTCCACAAGTCAGGTATCCTTGATCCCTTCTTGACCAGCCACGGACCTTGTCACGTTTTTGGTCTTGATGAGAGCTAAGCACCTCTGCTGATGGCCGCCACAATTTCATGGATAAGATATTATATAGTGAAACATGCAACAGTTGACAAAAAAAAGAAAAAGGCTTTAGAGTACAATCAATTATACCATTATAATCCATCCAAAGAAAGGAAATAAGGGAAGTGATCACAGAGCAGAGTAAGTCAAGGAATCAAAATTTCTCACTAGATATTGGACACAATATTTATTTAGGGACACAGTTCTCTGACTGTTTTTTACAAAACCCAGGAGAGTCTGACTGACAGGTACACTTCTATGTTAGGAGGGAAGTTTTGTGCTAAAGCTACTTGAGGCCATAACCAATATTGCTTAGTCAAATTCTGCCATTATCTAGGAAACTTCACGGGATCATTGGGATTCCTGTAGAGCCAAACCTCCCTGGAAGAAAGTTATTGCCCAATAACCAGGATAAGTATTTTGCATTTTAGATTTGTATTTTTTATGATAGCTTATTGAATTTACATTTTGCTTCTTGTATTGTTAACTATTGAGTTTTGGCATTAACAGCCAGACTGTGAAGAAGTGTGAAATAAAAGCTCATCTCTGAGAAGCAAAGTGGTGACGATTGTTTCCTGAGGATCTGAGGACTGAATTCTAGAGTATGGGAGATAAAGCTATCTAATGCCACTTTAGAAGGTTTGCATGAGCATGACGCCTAGGGAATAACACCACTGATGCGTCTTCAAACAATGATAATAAAAGTTTGGAATTTTAGGGAGGTAAATATTAGTTGGAGGACAGCTGGAGCATAATATAAGGAATGTATAATAGTGATTTGGGCAGTAGATAATGATGGGGTCAATAATATAAATACAGGAATATTATACTGCAAGATGTTAAGAATGGCAATTCTGGGAAAAATATAACTAATGTAATTTATAGACTATAGTTAACAACAATATTGTAATATATTTGTTGCAAAAGCAAAGAAGGTATTATATTAATGCTAAAGGTAAAAAATAATATGGAGTTTAGGTTTATGAGATATGAATATGATTAAGCATTTTTTCTCTTGTTCATTTTATTCATTAACAAGAACAGCTTGACTGCCATTTAACTAATCTGTGTTCATCTGTGTGTTTCTCTAAACCCTGGAGGAACAATTGAGTTTGTTTTTAGGATTTGATGGATAAAAGTGCCTGGATGTAACTTTTTTGATGTAATGCTTCCATAAATTGCTAAGTGGCTTTTTGCTTTATTTTATTTTTTGATTTTGAAATAAAGTTATAAAATATTTGGAAGATTTACATAAAGCCCATATTCTTGAGTGGAAAATATCTCAAACTGAAAATCCTATTGATAAAGTGGTAAGTTTTTCCTGTTTTGTTACTTAAAATATCAACAAGCATCTTTACTTGCCACAGGTTTGGCATTACTACCTTTTGATATATATTTAGCACTGATGTATAGAGCAAAGTGAATTTTATGGATTGGAGAAAAGAGAAATGTGGAAAGAAGAAATGGTAGTGGAAAGTAGATGATATTTTATGAAACTTTTCAAAGAATAAACATTTCTGAAAGGACTTTGATGATCAAGAATGCTTTTATCCCCCATTAATCAAGGTTAGATGAGATTACTCTGAACACTCATGTGTTTATGACATCACAGTCCAGAGAAGCAATTCCATTCCAACTGTTATATTAAAATTATCAAACTTAAATCAAGGATTTTGTGACTTTAAATATTATCCCTATGTTACTGACACTCATTTATGTATCAGCCGACACCTTTCACCTGAGTTAAAGAATGATTAGAATTCTTGATATTATATCTTACACTATATATCTAATAGGAATTTTCACAATGAACAAATTATTGTTTTTATTTCAATTATGCTCTATATGCCACTTTCCTTAGTCAAATTCATCCTTCCATTTGCCCAGACTGAAAACATTGGAGTAAAAAAATTAGTCGTGGTAAAATAATTCACATCTAACATAGAAGAAGAAGATTTGGCCTCTAATCTATATCCAGAATCTGATATATTTTTTAGTTAATTCCCCTACCATTTTTATCTAAGCTGCCATCATCTTTTACTTTGATGGCAATAATAGATTCTCATAATTCTTCCTGCTTTTTTCCTTGCCTAATCTATTCTAAACACAGCAGCCATGGGCTCCATATAAACTTGTATAAAATCAGGCCATTCCTCTGCATAAAACTCTGCAGTGGCTCCATTTCATTCAGAATAAAAGTCAAAATCTTTAAAATGATTTGACCATCTATTGCTTCATTGGCCTCTTTGCTACACATATCCTTGATCTCTTTTCTCCAGCTACAGTGGGTTTTTGCTCTT
Organism: Cabassous unicinctus; assembly: GCA_029593785.1. NCBI lineage: Eukaryota > Metazoa > Chordata > Mammalia > Cingulata > Chlamyphoridae > Cabassous > Cabassous unicinctus. Next base: position 2,517 of record JAQZBX010042814.1, read on the forward strand.
CCTTGACCACACTGGGCTGGTTTAAACCTTAAAGCAGTTTCTTCTGCTTAAACTACACTTTCAGGAATGATTTTGCCTCATAGCTTCATCTCTTTAAGACACTGCAATAAGTCTCCCTGCATTAAGAGTTCACAAATCATGTTTATTACAGCATACTCATAGATCTCCAAACCCCTTATGTTACTTTATTTTCTTTTGAATATAATTTATCATCTTCTAACAGACTATTTTATTTACATAAATATTCCTTTTTAGTTTGTCCCACTAGAATGTAAAATCCAACAAAGTAACTTTGCTTATTTTTATTTTTATTTTCTTTTATTTTTTTAAATAAAATATTTATTTATTTATTTATCCCCCCCTTGCTGCTTGTGTTTTACTGTGTCCATTTGCTGTGTGTTTCTTCCGTGTCTGCTTATCTCCCGCTTGCTGTGAGGTCCTGCTGCATCAGCCCACCGTGCCGCCCGGGGCCAGCCTGCCCTCACAAGGAGGCCCTGGGAAGCGAACCCGGGGCCTCCCATATGGTAAATGGGAGCTCTACCCATTGAGCCACACCCGCTTCCCTACTTTGCTTATTTTTATAAAGGAATATTTCCCAAGTCATTTGAAGAGTGATGGAAAAATAGCAGAATCTCATTAAGTAATTATGGTGGTTGTCATGACAGAATATTTAAAATTTGAAGAATAAACAACAGATCCTAACAATGGGCCTATTGGTTTCTATAAAAATGCTTCATTAGTGTTTTCTTTGGGATGATAAAAAATATATAAGCACATTCTGGGTCAAATGATGTCCAATGTACGTCTAGACATAGTGATATTTGGCAATAATTTCATTGCCAGAGAATATTGCTAATATGGCTACAATCCCACTGCTACACTGTGCTGGGATATCATAAGTAAGCAGGCAAGAACTTTGTGAGTATTTTAGTTTGCTAGGCTGCTAAAAGCAGGTATCACAAAATGGTTTGACTTTTAACAGTGTTAGTTATTAGCTATGGTTTTGAGGTTAAAAAAAGTACCCAAATCAAGGTGTCATCTAAGCAATGCTTTCTTCCCAAAGACTGGCTGCCAACAATCCTTGAGCCCTCTAACCTGTGGCAAGGCACATGGAAGTATCTGCTTGTCTCTCCATTTTCTTCCATGTTTCATTCCTTTCAGCTTCTTGATTCCATTGCTTTCTCTCTCTTTGTGTTTATCCATCACATTTATAATGGATTCTAGTAAGAGGATTAAGACCCATCCTGAATGAGGGGGTTCACACTTTAAAGTAGCCTCATCAAAAAAGACTACTTACATTATGAAGCACAGGATTGAATTAACTTTAACAACATGCTTTTCTAGAGTATATACAATATCAGAACCCACAGTGAGAAAAGCATTTGTATCATGAGGATATCAAATGATTTTTGGGTGAATGATAATGGTTTATAACAGTTTCAATAGAAAAAATTGGTACTAACATTGATGTGCCAAACTCAAAATTACCTTTGTTACATCTCTGTGTTATATTCCTATGTGTCAATTATACCATAATATAACCACATGAATAGCCATGTTAAATTATATTGCTAATTTAAATGTTAATAGTAATGTTGCAGATATGTTTGAAAGTTTATTTTAGTTTTACATTTTTATATGTACTATAATTGCACTTATAACATTTTTATGTTTACACAGATATATAGTAACATTACATTATAAATCATTCTCATTAAAATGGGGATTCATGAGATTTTTTTCAGATAAATTAATTAAATAGTTTTATTTAATATTAAAAATTAAGGAAAATACCTTGTACTTCAGAAAATAAAATGAATGCAGAAAAAAGCATTTAGATAATGAAACTGCTAAGGAACATAGAAAACTGAAAATGAAGCATGAGACTAAAATCTTAGGGTAAAGCGCTAGGAGTGGATGAACTCTCTGACCTAGTCAATTATGATTACCTAGGCCCCAATAGTCACTGAATTGTGACATCATCTATTGATGATTCTATCCTAAGCATCGAAAACTTCTTATGACAATTTTCATTTTATGAGAACTTCTCATGGAAAGTCATACATTGACTAGAGTGAGCATGAAGAGACTCTAAAATATTTGAAATTATTCCTTCCCATGGTACTCATACCTGTGTCATACCCTTTCCTCGAGTGTGGGTGAGATACGTGTTTTCCTACTAACCAAAATAATACGTAAATATAATGTTTTCCATCTTGCTCATAGATCCTCTTATTTTGGCTTTGATGAAGCAAACTTCCAGATTGTGAACTGCCCAATGGAGGATGCCCATAAAACAAAGAACTGAGGGCAGCCTCTAGCCAACACGCAGCAAGAACTGAGCCCATCAGTCCAACAACTTGCAATTAACTGAATTCTGCCAAAAACCACATGACTTTGAGAGCAGAGCATTCTCCAAGTGAAACTTGATATATGATCACAGCTCTGGCTGACACTTTGATTGCAGCCTTGTGACACAACACAGAAGCACCCAGTGCTTCATGGAGATTAGTTGTGCCCACATGCCTGACCCACAAAAAATGTAAGATAATATGAAAAGTATTTTAAGCTGCTAAATTTGTGATAATTTGTTATACAGCAATAGATAAGTAATGCTGTATATATTTAGACCTCTTCTTTAATTGTATTTTTCCAGCAAACTAGTAAATATGTTCTGATTTATGTTCCAGGCCATTTTTATTTGTTAAAAATGAGCTAAGCCATTCAAGGAAGTCCATGTCTGGACATTAACAGATTCCAAACTGTCCTACGTATCTAAAGATAAATCCGTTATCTGAAGTTCTTTCATGATGGAGGAGGGAATTTCCAATCTTTTCTCCTTATAGATCTTCTATGATTAGCTTCTATTTCCAATGATATAAGTTCTTTTGTCAATAAAACTTTATCATTGGTGGAAAATATACAAAATTTTCAGGAAGGAATTTCATCTTTGTATGTGACATATAATAATAGAAATCCAAGTACCCTCATAGGAATATAGTATTATTACATAAAGAAGAGAGTAGTGTCATATGTATTTGAGTTATATATTATATCAGAGTAAGAGTAGGCTTCTATAAAAAAGAAACTCAATGATACAGCTATTTAACTTATAGGACGTTTATTTTTCTTGATGTGACAGACTCTAAGTAATGGCCCAGGTTGACAAGGCAGTGCATCTCCTCTTCCTCATTCATGGACTCAGGTTCTTTTCTCATCTTTTCTTGGCCAGCCACATGCTTTCATACTAAACGTGTGATCAATACGTTAATGTCATTGGCTTCACCTGGGAGCTCATTAGAAATGCAAAATTCTGGGCTCCACCCCAGAATTCATAAACCATATTTGAATTTTAGCACTAGGTTTTTCAAATTTACACCACCATTTTTAAAGTATTGCAATAGAACCCTGTTATCTACAATAATGACACCACTATCCTGGGTTCAGGTGGCGAAAAGAAGAAATAAACTCAGAAGTACACATTCAATATTTTAGATTTCAGGGTGGAACTGACACATATCTTTCTGTCTACAGGTAATTTACAAAAACTTAGTCACAAAACTGCATCTAGTTGCACAAGTGGCCTAGAGATTTTGTTAAAAACGGCCTGTGTTTAGTTCATATTAGTGAGACCATACAGTATTTGTCCTGATGTGTCTGGCTTATTTCATACACCATAATGTTCTCAAGGCACATACATGTTATCATATGTGTCCCAATTCATTTTTCTTACAACAGTATAGTATTCTGATGTATGTATATACCACATCTCGTTTAGTTATTCATCAGTTGATAGACACTTAGGTTGTTTCCTGTGTTGAAAGTGAGAGCAACTGAGTGTACACTTTGGATTGACTGTACAAGACATGGGACTGTATAACACAGTGAACCATGTGGTGGAAGATTAACTGTGTGGTTAATGGTACAATTATGAGACTGTTCTCTCATGAACTATACCAAATGTGCAATTTTAATCCATGGTGATAATAATAGGGAGTGTATGGGAAAAACATACCAAATGCACATGATGGATCATATTTAGTGGTAATAGTCTAATGATGTTCTTTAATAATCTGTAACAAATGTTCCACAACAATGTAAGGTACTAGTGGAGAGGTGATATATGGTAATTCTGCACATTATGCATGATGGTTTTGTAATCTCATAAATTCTCTTATAAAAATATATATTAAAAAATGGCTTTGGAAGTTCCTGGTGCTAGGTGCCTGTGTCAGAACCTGTTGGCAGTCGATTACCAGGTGTTTGTTGAGGGTTTTTTCCATTAATGATATGGTTTTGCATTGACCATAAAGTCTCACAACATTGAATTTGAAGGCAATGAACCCATGTAAACCTTTGCTATACTTCCTAGGAGAAGTGTGCATTTTCACAGATATCTAGCAGTCTCTGACACAGTCACCTATGACTAGGAATCACACAGAAGCATTTTTTACTAAAAATTCTATTCAACTTGACATAATATTTATTGGCTACCTTATTGTGTTTCAGGTAATATTCTAGTTAACCATAAAAAAATAAAAATAAATTCCCAGTAACCAGAGCTCCTGTTCTACAGTATTATTCTATTTCAAAATTTTCAATAGCATATCCATAATGATTGTGAGTTCCTAGAACTCATAGAAATTGAGTACATGTTTCTAAAAATTTACTTCTGGATTTTGTTTTTTTTAATGATATTTTATGTTTTTCTTTTAAATCTCTTACAGCGCTGAACACCATCTTCTCATCCTTTTTTTAATATACTTTTTTTCTTCTTTCTAAAAAGAGATATTTAGGTTACATAAATGTTACATAAAAAATGTAGGGGAGATGAGAGAGGTGGAAGATGGCATCGATTTAGGTGGGCACTCACTATTTCTCTCACAGAGGATGGTGATTGGGGACAGGATCCTGCCCAGGTGGCCTATTCTGGGAACCTGCAGAGTGAGAACCCTGGGGACATCGATCTGGAAGGAGCTAGACAGTGAGTTGGGCTGCTCAATATAAAATAAGGAATTTTTCCCCAGCTGGAAATCATGCACATAGACAGCTAAGCTCCACTGAGGGGAGAGGCGAATCTACTGAGGAAGCCTGATTTACCTAATAGCCGTGGGACAAAGAGGCTTGGCTCATGAAGGGGTGGAGCCAGCCAATTTTATAGTTCTCCACTGAGGATCAGAGTCTAAGCTCCCCTGGGGGGGTTCAGGCATTGGGAAGTGTTTGATAAGTTTCCACGAGCCTATTTAGGGTCCCCTCGGCAGAGGGGGTGATCCAAAAGAGGCCTTCTTTTGGGTCCATTATTTCTTCAAAAATTTTTTTAACTTAGTTTAATCACTAAAATCTGCCTCAAAACCTACAGAGAGAAGCCTGCAGGGTAATTGAATGAAGAATGCAGGCAGAGAGTCTCCACAAGGGCCCAAAAAGGAATGCTGTTCTTCCTTAGGTTTGTTTGCATGTGTGTGTGTTTGTTTGGTTTTTCTTTGTTTATTTGTTTCTTGCTTTTCTTTCCTCTTTCTTCCCCAAGCCCCCCCTTTTTTTAAAATTAGGTGTTGCTACATTGTTTCTTCTTCTGTGCTTCTTCCTTGATTTTCCATTATCTGTGTATAGTGATTTTGTCTACCAACGTCATCTCATTTCCTTCCTTCATCTTTCAACCTTCTGCTTTCTGTTGTGGTTCTCACATTCCACCTTTTTTCATTAGTCCTCAACTTCCCAGGTGTCAATTTCTATCTTGTCTATTCTGTTTTCTTTTTTTTTCATTAACTTTTTCCTTTCAGGTCTTTCTTTACTCTTTCCCTCTATCCCCATCATTCTGGCCTTTTAAATCATTCTATATGTTTTTCTGTATTTGGTTTACCATTCCATTATAAGTACTCTGCTTTTTTCCCCTATTATTCTACACTGCCTACATGAGTTAAATATTCATTATGCTAAGTCTGATATGGCCCCACTTCTAACTTTTATCAATATTACTATTATCTTTTTTCCTTTCTTACTTCTTTCAATTCCTCTGGCCCTAATATTTTTCCTTCAAGGGAACATAGAAAATAGCAAGGAAATACAAGAAAAACAAAGTGTAAAAGAGAAAAGATAACACACACACAGAGCCACCAGCTAAATAAAACTCTAGAGCAGACAGAGAAGTTAAACAACTTAATAAATCCATCAAGATAAAGTGGTGACCAGAGGGCAAAAAAAAATTACAAACATTACTGAGAAACAGGAAGACATGGACTATTCCAAAGATCAAACTAAAAACCAGGAAGAGATGCAAAACATCGAATAACTAATCAAAGCTGTTCAAACAAATATCATGGACCAACTTAATGAAGTGAAGGAAGAGAATAAGGATATTAAGAAGACACTGGGAGAACATGCTGAAGAAATTGTAAACTTACATGAAAAGGTAACAGATATGATGCTGATGAAAGGCACAATCCAAGAAATCAAAAAGACGCTGGATTCACATAACAGCAGATATGAACAGGCAGAGGAAAGAATTAGGGATGTGGAAGAAAGTATATCTGAAATCAAACAGATGGTAGAACAGAAAGAAAAAAAGATAGAAAAAATCAAGCAGGGACTTAGGGATTTAACTGACAACACAAAATGCACAAACATACACATTATAGACATCCCAGAAGGAGAAGAGAAGGGAAAGGGAACAGAAGGAGTGTTGAAGGAAATAATGGCTGAAAATTCCCAACCCTATTGAAGGAGATCAATGCACATATACAGGAAGAACAGTGCACCCCAGATGGTAAAAATCCCAACAGGCCTACTCCAAGACATATAATTATCAAAATGCCCAGTGCTCAAGACAAAGAGAAAATACTCAAGGAAGCAGGAGAAAAGAGAACCATCACATACTAGGGAAGCACAATAAGATTAAGTGCTGATTTCTCATCTGAAATCATGGAGGCAAGAAGACAGTGGTATGACATAGGAAAGGTACTAAAAGAAAAAAACTTCCAGCCACGAATTCTCTATCCAGCAAAATTGGCATTAAAAAATAGAGTGAAAAATATTCACAGATAAACAGAAATTAAGAGAATATGCCAATAGAAACCTTCACTTCAAGAAATACTAAAGGAACTTCTATAGGTTTGAAAGGAAAAAACAGGAGACAGAGAGTTGGAGGATGGTGTAAGAACAACTAAAAAGACAAAAAGGGAAATAAAAACAACATATGACATACATAAACCCAAATAAAATATGGCCAATGTAAGAAATTCGTTGAGAGTAAGAACACTGAATGTTAATGGATTAAGTTCACCAGTCAAGAGACACACATTGGAAGAATGGATAAGGAAATATGACCCATCTATATATTGTCTACAAGAAACCCACCTTAGACCCAGGGATTCAAGGAGGCTGAAAGTGAATGGCTGGAAAACAATTTTACAAGCAAAAAATAACCAAAAAAGGGCAGGAGTAGCTATCCTAATATCAGACAAAATAGACATTAAATGCAAAATTATTGTAAGAGACAAAGATGGACACTATATATTAGTATAAGGGGTAAACTTCCAAGAAGAGAGAACAATCATAAATATTTATTCACCTAAGCAGGGTACCTCAAAATACATGAGGCAAACACTGGTAAAACTAAGTGGAGTAATAAATGCCTCTACATTTATATTGGGGGACTTTAATACACTATTATCACCATTAGACAGAACATCTAGGCAGAGAAACAATAAAGAATCAAAGACTCTGAATAATACATTAGAGGACATTGACCTAATAGACATATGCAATATGTTACACAAAAATACAGTGGGATATACATTCTTCATAACTGCACATGGATCATACTCCAAGATAGACCACATGCTAGGCCACAGAACAACTATCAATGAATTCAGAAAGATTGAGATTATAAACAGAAATTTCTTTGACCAAAATGGAATGAAATAGGTAATAATTAAGGGCCAGAGAACCAGATTAGACACAAAGATATGGAAGCTAAACAACACACTCTTAGACAAAAAGAGGGTCAAGGAGGAAATCTCAAAATGAATCAGTAACTATCTCGAAACGAAAGAAAATGATAACACAATATAGCAAAACCTATGGGATGCAGCCAAAGCTGTACTGAGAATGAAACTCATAGCCATAAATACATCTATTAAAAAGAAGGAAAAGCTAAAATTGAAGACCTAACTGCACACCTGGAGGAATTGGAAAAACAACAACAAACTAACCCCAAAAGACGTAGAAAGAAAGAAATAACAAAGATTAGAGCAGAACTAAATGAAATAGAATATAAGAAAGCACTAGAAAAAATAAACAAAACTGAAAGCAGGTTTTTAAGAAGATCAATTAAATTGACAAACCCTTCACCACACTAAAAAAGGAAAAGAAAGAGGACATGCAAATACACAAAATAAGGATGTAGAATGTGATATCACTGCTGACCTCACTGAAATAAAGAGTATCATAAGAGGATACTTTGAAAAATTATATGCCAACAAGAATGATAATTTAGAGGAAATGGACAAAATCCTAGAAACTCACAAACAGCCTACATAGATGAAAGAAGAAATTCATGAACTCAACAGTCCAATTACAAGTAAAGAGATAAACTCAGTCATCAAAAATCTCCCAAATAAGAAGAGGCCAGGACCAGATGGCTTCACAACTCAATTCTACCAAACATTCTGGAAAGAGCTAACACCAATTCTGCTTAAGCTCTTCCAAAAAATAGAAGTAGGAAGAACATTGCCTAATTCATTCTATCATTCCAACATTACCCTAATATCAAAGCCAAACAAACATACCACAAGAAAGAAAAATTACAGACCAATTTCTCTAAAGAACCTGGATGCTAAAATCCTCAATGAAATACTTGCTAATCGCATTCAACAACATATTAAAAAAATTTTACACCATGACCAAGTGGGATTTATCCTGGGTATGCAGGATGGTTCAACATAAGAAAACCAATCAATGTAATACACCACATAAACAGACTGAAAGAAAAATCACCTGATTATCTCTATAGATGCAGAAAAAGCACTTGACAAAAGACAGCACCCTTTCCTCATAAAAAAACACTGCAAAAGATAGAAATAGAAGGAAATTTCTGAACGTGATAAAGGGTATATATGAAAAACCCAAAGCTAACATTGCCTTCAATGGTGAAATCCTAAAAGCCTTCCTTCTGAGATCAGGAACAAGACAAGGATGCCCACTATCACCACTCCTATTTAACATTGTCTTAGAAGTACTTGCTCGAGTACAGAGGCAAGATAACGATATAAAAGGCATCAAAATTGGAAAAGAAGAAGTAAAAATTTCATTATTTGCAGACAACATGATCCTATACGTAGAAAGCCTGGAGAAATCTACAACAAAGCTTCTAAACTTTATAAAGGAGTTCAGTAACATCGCCGTCTATAAGATCAATGCTCAAAAATCAGTAGTAATTCTTTACACCAATAATGAGCAATCTGAGGAGTAAATCAAGAAAAAAATACCTTTTACAATAGTAACTAAAATAATCAAATACCTAGGAATAAATTTAACTAAGGATGCAAAGGACTTTTATACAGAAAACTACACAACACTGTTAAAGGAAATCAAAGAAGACTTAAATAAATGGAAGAATATTCCCAGTTCATGGATAGGAAGACTAAAAATCATCAAGATGTCTATCCTACCGAAACTAATCTACTGATTTAATGCAATCCCAATAAAAATCAACACTATTTTTTTAAGGAATTGGAAACACTACAAAATTTATTTGGAAGGTTAAAAGGCCCCAAATCACCAAAGACATATTGATAAAGAAAAATGAATTTGGAGGTATCACACTGCCTGACTTTAAGACATACTACAAAGCTACAGTGGTGAAAACCACATGGTGTTGGCAGAAGGATAAACACATTGACCAATGTAACCGAACTGAGATTTCTGATATAAATCCTCTCAAATGCAGTCATCTGATATTTGACAAGGCCACCAAGCCCACTCAACAGAGAGAAAGGCCTCTTCAACAAATGGTGCATGGAGAACTGGATATCCATATCCAAAAGAATGAGAGAAGAACAAACATATCTCACCTTATATGCAAATCAACTCAAGATGGATGAAAGATCTAAATATAAGTGGCAAGACCATAAAGACCTTGGAAGATAATGTAGGGAAGCATCTACAGGATCTTGTAATAGAAAATGGTTTCATGAACTTCACACCCAAAGCATGAGCAGCAAAAGAAAAAATAGATAAATGGGATCTCCTCAAAATTAAAAACTTCTGCACCTCAAAGGACGTTATCAAGAAAATAAAAAGGCAGCCTACCCAATGGTAGAAAATATTTGGCAACCATATATCCAACAGGAGCCTAATATCCTGCATATATAAAGAAATCCTACTCGTCGAAAATAAAAAGACAAACAACCCATTTAAAAATGGGCAAGTGACACTTCTCCAAGGAAGAAATACAAATGGCTAAAAAGCACATGAAAAAAGGCTCAATATTGCTAGCTATTAGAGAAATGCAAATCAAAACTACGTTGAGATACCTTCTTACACCCATTAGATTGGTGGCTATTAAAAAAACAGCAGACTATAAGTGTTGGAGAGGATGTGGAGGAATGGGAACCCTCATCCACTGCTGGTGGGATTGTGGAATGGTCCAGCTACTGTGGAGGACAGTTTGGCGGTTCCTCAAAAAACTAACTATAGATCTTCCATATGATCCAGCAATTCCACTGCTGGGTTTATACCCAGAAGAACTGAAAGCAAAGACACGAACAGATAATGCACACCAATGTTCATAGCAGCATTGTTCATTATTGCCAAAAATTAGCATCAACCCAGGTGTCCATCAAAATATGAATGGATAAACAAAATGTGGTACACACATACAATGGAATATTACTCATCTGTAAGAAGGAATATAGTGCTAACAAATGGGATAATATGGATGAATCTGGAAGACCTTATGTTGAGTGAAGCAAGCCAGGCATTGAAGGATAAATAGTATATGACCTCACTGATCTGAATTAAGGAAATTGTGCAGTCTCTGAGAACTATTATCTAAAAGATACGTGTACAAGAAAGAGAAAGAAAAGAGAGAGTTGTGAGCCATCACCCATATGGATGTAACCTATGGTAAAGTGAAAGAATGTAGTTGTGTATTGAAGGAATAGGACAGAAGGGTAGTGATATATTGGGGTAGGTGATACAGTGTTGACAGGTGGTTAGATTAAGAAGGGTGGGATACAATACCCAGGATACTGAGGGGAGAGCAGAAATAGACAGGTGGGCATCTCTTAAAAACAAGGGCAGTTCCTAATAGTGGAGGACAAACCAGTGTGTCATGACCTCTTGTAGCATGTAACTATGAGTCTTCTCATCCAATTAGTCAAGCCAGGGGGTTGTCATGGGCCCCAGGGGGATGGGGAGGCAGGAACAGAGAAAATCAAACACGGGGTATTTAGTGGTCAGTGGAAACATTTTTCATTACCTTACAGTGATGGTCACAGGACATGGTAAATATCATCAAAATTTATAAAAGTGTACGATCTAAAATGTAAACCATACTATAAAACATTGACAATGTTTAGTAGCTACTTTTCACTATGTGTATATCAGTTATAATAATGCTACCATCCACATGGAAAAAGGTTTTAATATGGGGTGAGGAAAGGGGGAGAAGTTTGGGTATATGAGACTGTCTTGTATTCAGTGTGTGACTTTGCTGTGACCTAAAACTTCTTTGAAAATTAAATGAAAAATAGTGAGACACTGGTGAGTGAGAGGGGGAAGGTGCCACAGTACAGACTGGAAACCAGATAATGCAGTGATAAAAGGCAAAATGCCAAAAAAAATTTTTAATTTTTAAAAGGTTTTCTCATTTTTTGAATAATACAATCCTTTAATTTTATTTTATTTTTATTTTTTTTAAGTTTTCATGTATTTTATCTCCTACATTTAAACATCATTATTGTTTCATTTCCTATTAATTGTATTTGCCTATTGTATTGGATTCATCTATAAAGAAGCTTTGGATCACAGAATGGTTACAACTGGGGCGAGAGAGGATCGTTGGTGAGGGGTGTAAGGGATGGGGAAGTTCATCTGAACATACATAAAAGGTATATAAAATTGTTCAAATTCTCATGGGGCATGGTCACAGTGGGTGGAGAATCACTCAATAAATGAGAGAATACTGAATTCCTATCCTGGACAGCTCTGCCATATTCTCCAAGGGAGTTAGCAACAGTCCCCCAAGTGCAGGGGCAGTGTCTAGCAAAGGAGCATGATCCACTGATGGGCTTTTGTTATTGATGACTAGCCTTATGAGTCTTTGCTCTTGGAATTGAACCTTAGCCTATTGTTATAGGATGCCTAATGTTGCTTCCTGAGAGCCTCCTTGTTGCTCAAATGTAGCCTCTCTCTAAGCCAAACTCAGCATATGAATGCATTACCTTCCTCCCAGCATGGGACATGACTCCCAGGGATGAGCCTCCCTGGCAATGAGGGATTACTAACAAGTGCCAATGGGCAATACAACTGGAAAAAGACCTTGGAGAAAAAGGGGAAAGGTAAAGACAAATGAGTTCATATGGGTAAGAGACTTCAAAGTGAGTCGGGAGGTCATCCCAGATGTAACGCTTATGCACATCTCAATAGGACCTCATAGTCTTCCAATGTGGATACACTCCAAACAGAGGGGATCCTGAAGGCTCTGGAGATACCCAGGTCCTATATCAGGTGGATAGCCCCAGAGTTTTGTACCTCATCAGTGGGCCATACTTTGGAATCCCTGATACTGAGAGTGACAGAGTTCGACCCAAATATATCTTCCCTGCACATGGTCCATCTGTCCCTTCTATTCCAACTTATATGTATTGCCAGAGTTTGTAGGTGTACTTCCAGAGACCAGAGTCTTTGGGCTGTCCATGTGACAGCTGGGCCCAGAATCTTGGTAGAGCTGCAACTCCTACTCTACATCTCAAAGGACTCTCCCTGAAAACCTGGTGGGGAGATGATGATGTACAAAGGCCATCACAAGGAATGAAGAAGATTCTGCAGCTGCAGGCAGGATAATTCCATCCATCTTATCCATGAGATATAAGTCCCCTCTCACTTGGAGGTGGAGTGGACATCACCATCTCAGACTCCTCAGGATTACGGGAAGAGGTATGGAATAGAGTGGACTTACTGTTATTCTGTTATAGACTTATTGTGATTCACGCAATGGAAGTAATTACTACATTAATGTGGAGCCAGTTGCTACTGGACACTTTAGGGGCAGGGAGAGGGAAAAGCAGTTGTAATAGAGGGGCTTTTTTGGGACTTGGGAATTATCCTGAGTGACACTGCAATGACAGATATAGGCCATTTTATATCATCATATAACATGCAGAACTGTGTGTGAGAGAGTGTGGTCTTCAATGTGAGCTATGGTCCATGCTTTGTGACAAAGCCCCCAGATGTGTATATCTATTGCAGGTGATGTGCCACACTAATGAAGGATGTATATGTGGGAGAGTGTGGGAGGAGTGGGAGGTGGGGCATATGGGAATCCCTAAAATTTTTGTATAAAATTTATGTAATTAAGTATCTTTTAAAAAATAAAAAAAAATTATTAAAAAAAAAAGCTTTTCCTGCCAAAAAAAAAAAAAGTAGGTGATTCCCATAAGCCCCACTTCCTATCCCTCCCACACTTTCCCTCATTAACAGCATCGTTCATTAGTGTGGTACATTTGTTATAATAGATGAACACATATTGGAACATTGCCACTATGTGTGGATTGTAGATTACATTATAGTTTAATCTCCCTCCTCCACAATTTTGTAAGTTTTGACAATATATATAATGACAGGCACCAGTGGTTCAGAGAGGAGTGAGAGGGAAAAATAAGTTTAATATGGGGGCAATTTTTGGGCACTGCAATTGTCCTGAAAGACATTGCAATGACAGATACAGGTCATTTTCATTCTTAATAACATAAAGTGTGAAGGATACAAAAGATTTTGGAGAATATTAAGGCTATCCAAAATTTTAACAATAGTGCTAAAAAGGTATTTTTTTCCTTATACTGGTTTTCTTCTGAATAAGGTTGATTTATGATCCAAGACTTAAGGCCATTCCCTGCCACTTTGGATGAGTTCTTATGTTGCTGGTGTGGGGATCTGGATGTCAGTGTTGAGTGGTGTTAACAGATTGTCATGGAACATGAAAGTGTGGGGTCTGGACTTGAAAAGTCCATGAGTGTTCTCTGCCAAACTCTGTTTCCCAGTTTAACATGAAGTGTGCAAAACTGAACAACCATAACTTGCCTTGCTTATTTCAAAGATATATCATATGATCAACTGCACAAAAATATGTTAAAGCAAAAATGAGAGAAGTATGTATTCAGGATTACATCATTTATTGAATGTGTGTATGTGTGTGTGTAGTTGAACTATGGAATTCTGTTAAAGAGTTATTTTTCTGTGAACTCTGGGAAGGTTTTCTGAAGAGATGATTTGTTAACTGGGTAAAGTTTCCACAGGGAGAAATGGAGTGTGGAAGTTTTAACATAGGAGAGGGCTTTCAGCTGCTATGAAATGTGAAAATATCAGGGAATGAGCCTTTCTAAGTGTATTTATGAGTGACATCTGCATTAGCAGAAGCACTAGGAGGAAAAGTGGAAAGGAAGATGATATTACAGGTTAGATTACTTGAAACTCAAGTGAGTATCTCAGCTATTGAATTTTAAAACCCAAGTAATCAATTTTATTATATTTATGACATCATATTTTTTCAAATGCCCACTTTTTCTTTCAAGGTTAAAAACAGAGAGACGAAAGAAAGAATGAGAGAAGGAAATTATTTAATTTGGACTTCTCAATAAAGAACCATGAATATCCACTTAAAGAATTCCAGATTTAGTGTTTTGTGATATTGGCATTAAGGAAACTTATTTGTGAATTTCTGGTATGTCTGAGTTAAAATGTCTCACAATGAAAACTCATAGAGGTATCTCATATGAAGTATTTTTCTATCACTAAATTGTGAGACATTTTTAAAAAACTCAAAGAGTATTAACAATTGTGTGAAAGGAGTTTTAAATAGTGATACTGAGGGATAGATGTAACTAAACTTGTCCAAGATCGGGAGATATCTTACACTAGCAAGTTTTGGACTCTGAACATTTTGATTTAACCCAGTGGAGATTTGGAAGCACTCTTCTGATACTTCATTAAGGAAGAAAGTGTCTAACCCTATTAAAAATCATGGGCTATAGTTAATAGAAAAATTATAATTTTTTTCTTTCACCAATTGTAACAAATTTACCACACTATTGCAAGGTCTTAATAATGGACAGGCAGGGAGAGTGTAAATATAATTACTCTCGATTTTCTCCAAGAATTTACTTAAACTCACAACTTCTCTCGTTAAAAAAAAAAAAAAGAAAGAAAAACAAGAAAGGAAATGACGAGTCTAAAGACACAGATGCATCATATTGGGATGCATGCAGTTTCAGTTTTAAATTTTTTTGGTGCCAGACAGAAACCACTTAGTTTTCACATGCAGGGAAGAAGCAGAAAGACAGATCTCCTCAATGGAGTTCTGACATCGTAAACAAGTAGGTCCGTGAATACAGATAATTTCAAAGTCTGTTAGACAAATCTCCTTAAAAATGGTAGGCAAAATTAAACAACTCTTAAAGGTTTTTTTTTTAGGAACTGAATAAATCTCATATTTCTGTGGCTCATTTTCCTCCTTTGTCAACAGAACCATGAAAATTTCATACCTGGCTTATTTGGCCTTTGGCTCTGAGGATACTTTCTTTTTTATTAAAGAAGTTTATAAAATAACCATGAACAACATAGAGTGTTACCATACACCACCCCACCACCACCACCTTGCTTTGTTTTGGAACATTGGTTAAAATTGATAAAGAACATTCAAATATTACTATTGTCTGTAGCTTTCATTAGGTTTATTTTCCTAATAAATCACCTTATTATTAATACCATGTATTAATATTGTACGTTAGTTATAATTCATGTAAGAATGTTTTCATATAATTTTTGTTAAACTTAATACCTCATCCACCACAGGTTCACTATGTTATACCGTCCCATGCTTGGTACAATCTATTCACAGTGTACACTCAGTGGCTTTCACTTTCATCACAGAGTTGTGTTGTGATCAGCTCTGTCAATTTTAATGTTTTCATTATTCCAGAAAAATCCCTTAACTTCTTATATGCCATTATTGTTGACCCTTATAAGTGATATCGTACCCTTTTTCCATTGATGCAAAAATGAAACCTATAGTCCAAAGGTTGTATTAGTTATATTTTCCCATGTATCACCATATTCTTAAGACCTTGTAAAAGTGGTGTACATTTGTTCTAGTTCATAGAAGAACATTATGGTCTTTGTACTATTAACCACAATCCTTATCCACCACCGAATTCACTATGTTTTACAATCCCAAAATAATCCTCTAATTTCATTTCCATTGACATTTAGGTCCCTAGAATACCCCATTCAGCCACATTCACATTTATAAATCAGCAGTGTTAGTTATACTCACAATATGTTACTATCAACTCTATCCTTTCTTAACATTTACAATGAATCTTATTAAAAATTCTATATACATTATTAATCAGATACCCATTCTCATCCCTCATACTATACCCTAGTAACTTATACTCTAGATTTTAACAACATGAGTTTACTCATTGTATTTAGTTCATTACAGTGAGATCAACCAATACTTTTTTTCTTCTCTGGCTTATTTCAATCAACATAATGTCTTCAAGGATCATCCATATTATCATGTATATTGCAGTTTCATTTCTTCTTACAGCTGAATAGTACTCCAGTGTATGTATATACCACATTTTTTTATCCATTCATCAATGGATAGATACATGGGTTGTTTCCATCTTGTAGAAATTGTGACTAAAACCACTATGAACTCCAGTGTGCAAATGCCAGTTCGTGCAATCACTTTTGTTTTTTAATAAATATCAGTGTGTCTAAATGTATTCCTAGGAATAGAATTGCCAATCACATGGCAGTTCTATATTTAGCTGCCTGGGGAGCTGCCAAATTATTTTCCACAGAGGAAACACCATTCTACCTTTCCATCAATAGTGAAGGAGTGATCCTATTTCTCCCCATCCTTTCCAGTACTTGCTGTTTTCTGGGTTTTTTGTTTTTTGTTGTTTTGTTTGTTTTGTTTTCAGTAATGGTCATTCTATCAAGTATGAAATGATATCTCATTGTAGTTTTTATTTCCTTTTCTCCAATAGCTAGTGATGTTGAACATCTTTTCATGTGTTTTCTGGATATTGTATTTACTCTTTGGAAAATATCTATTTAAGTTATTTGTCCATATGTCAACTGATACATGGTTTACAAATATTTTTTTCTAATTGACTAGGATGACTTTTCACCCTCTTGACAAAGTTATTTGAAGCACAGAAGTGTTTAATTTTGAGAAGGTTCATTTATCCATTTTTTCTTTTATTGCTCATGCTTTGGGTGTAAAGTGTAAAACAAACACCAGCTACCACAAGATCTTGAAGAACTTTCCCTACATTTTCTACCAAGATTTAAAAATATCTACCTTTTATAGATAGGGCTTTGATCTGCTTTGAGTTGATTTTTGTATAAGATGTGAGATAGGGGTCATCTTTCTTTCTTTTAGTTATGGATATTTAGGTCTCACAGCACCATTTATTGAATAGACTGACCTGAGCTGCTTGGGTATACTTGACTGATTTGTCAAAAATCACTTGACAATAGTTGTGAGGGTCAATTTCTGAACTCTCAATTCATTTGCATTGGTCCATATGTCTATTTTTATGCCAGCAACATGCTGCCTTCACTACTAGGGCTAAGGAATATGATTTAAAGTCAGAAAGTGAGAATCCTCAAACTTTATTCTTCTTTTTAAAGATTTTATGACCAATTTACCCTTCCAAATAAAATTTCCATTTCTGTAAAAATAAGCTTTTGGAATTTTTGCTGGAATTGCATTGAATCTGTAAATCAATTTGGGTAGAATTCACATCTTAATAATATTTAGTCTTTCATCCATGAACATGGAATGTTCTTCCATGTATTTAGGTTATCTTCCATTTCTTTTAACAATGTTTTGTAGTTTTCTGTCTACAGTCTTTTACATTCTTAGTTAAATTTATTCCTAAGTAATTGATTTTTTTGTTGCTATTATAAATGGAATTTTTCCTGACTTCCTCTTCAGACTTCTCAGTACTAATGTCTAGAAACAGTACTGATTTTTTAGAATTATCTTGTATGCTGTCACTTTACTGAATTCAGATTTTAGATCTAGTAGCTTTGTTGTAGGATTTTTGGATCTTTGTTGGTATAGGTTTATATCATCTGTGAATACCAAAAGTTTTACATCTTCCTTTTCAATATGGATGCATTTTTTTTCTTTTTCTTGCCTAATTTCCTTAGCTATAGCCTTTACCACAATATTGAACAACTGTGGTTACAGTAAGCATGCTTGTCTTGTTCTTGATCTCAGTGGGAAAGCTTTCAGTCTTTCACCACTGAGTATAATATTTGCTGTGGGTTGTTCATATATGCCTTTTATCATGGAGAGTAAGTTTCCTTCTATCATCATCTTTCAGAGTCTTTTATCAGTAGAGGATGTGAAAGCACCAAATCTTAAACTACCATGGTGAGAATGTTCTTTTGGCAAATATGGCAGGTGAAGGGTACTGATGCAGGACATTTGGGATGGGGGGAAATATGGGATATGGTGCACCTGGGGCATGTTTCTCTGGAATATGAAAATGTACATTTTTTCATAGTGTGTTATCTCAGTGAGTGGAGACCCAAAAAATAAACAAGAAAATGTTAAACTCCCACCCTGGGAAATCTGTTATATTCTCAATTAGACAGGCAAGAAAGTCTAGAGAACAAATGCATGCCTAATAAAAGAAAGCAGACCAATATATCAAACCCTCAATATTAGTGCATGTAAATATGAACCTTGTTCTTCAAAAATTAAAACTTAGTGGTTACCATAGGTTCTGAGGGGAGTAGGGGAGAAGAATATAATGGATAGAACATAGGGCATTTTTAGGACATTGGAATTGTTCTACACGATATTGCAATGATGGATACAGGCCATTATAAATTTTGTCAAAAATTATAAAAGTGTATGTTACAAAATGTAAACCATAATGTAAAACATTGACCATCATTAGTAGCAGTGCTCAATATTTATTCATCAATTTTAACAAATGTACCATATTCATGTAAGATGTTATCAGTAGGAAAATATGTGAGAAGGGGAGGGGCTGGGATATAGGGGAATCACCTACATTTTCAATGTGACTTTTCTGTAACCTAAAGCTTATTTGAAA
>JAQZBX010042815.1:0-21882 GCA_029593785.1 Cabassous unicinctus
AAAAAAAAAAAAAAAAAGTATATCTGAACTCACCCCTTTGGCATAATATGGCTTACTTATGGTATTTTAATGTATGAAATAAAGCACTTTCCAATTTTATTATATATATCATATTCATTGAAATATATAATCATAGAAAAAATCTGGCAGGATATGCAATACACTGAACTGTTAAAAGTAATTATGCCTGAGTGGTGAGACAAGGGACTTTTTAACCTTCTTTTCATTTTTATGTAATAATATAGTATATTTATTGAGAAAAAAAATCAATCTATGTGACTTTCAATACTTGTCACTATAGTCAACTAAAAGTGAAAGCTGGTGGGTTTCTGTGATTGTAGTATAGATAGACTAGATATAAGAACCTGATGTCAAAGATGGTACCAGGACAAGTTACATGGACAAGAAGACCAAAATTCCAGGAGGAAAGGGCTCACAAGCTTAGTCACACTTATCAACAATATGAGAAAAAAAAAGAGATGTAGGATATTGCTGAATTCAGCATGTTCTGTGCCTCTTCATATTTCCAACAGCATCCTACACACCTTACACAGAACCTTCATCAAAGTACAAGCTCAATGACTACTCATAACTGATTGGTCAATTGTACAAATTATTTGGTTCAGTTTTCTGATAGAAAATCAGTCCATCATGGTGTTGTATGGTGAAACATTTTCCTTCCTTCTTTATAGTAGTTTTTATTTAGGTTTGAGCTCTGGAAAGAATACTATTTGGTATAAAGGTGTGGGTAGAAGGGGATTTCCTGTGTGGTAAGAGAGTCGGTTCAAATCTGCATTTTGTTGATCATGACATAGAAGAGGAAATGTGGCATGTACTCGGACATGCAGTTTATCCCCAAGGTAACTTATTGTTCCTGGTTTAAGGAGGTCAAGTGACTAACTCTCTTTGCTAACTGGAAATGAGTATGTAACAATCTAATGATTAAACTGGAGTTCATTGTGGACTTACGCTGGCATAGGGTTCAGTACATCCTCATAATCTTCAATTGGTTCCTTCTCTTTGTTGACAGATATACTAGGCAGCCACTCTATTTCAATCCTTCTTTTCTTTTCTCTCTCTAGGACTTCATGCAGTCTAATTACTTGCCCAGGGAGAAGAGACACGTGCTGGGGAACTGACAGCTGAAAACCAATTAAAACAGTAGGCAGATGACAAAAACAGCAAAATAACTGATTTTAGTAAAGATGAACCTGGTCTGGCCCTAAAGAGCTCTAGT
Source organism: Cabassous unicinctus (assembly GCA_029593785.1). Lineage (NCBI taxonomy): Eukaryota > Metazoa > Chordata > Mammalia > Cingulata > Chlamyphoridae > Cabassous > Cabassous unicinctus. The sequence goes on from JAQZBX010042815.1 coordinate 1,238, forward strand.
TACCTGATAAGAGATGGAGGATAAGTAGAATCATGTGTAAAGGATCTTCGTTTGAGGTGGGCATCTTAGAACTGCCTCTAAATTGACTAGAGCCTTCCCAGGATGCCTGACCTTCTTCCAAGAAACCTTTCTTTTGTTCTGGTCCCAAAGCAGAGGACCTCATCCTTGCACTACAAGCTAATTCAAATTACACCAAACTTGTCATTGCTCATTTTGAGCTCACTAGTAGGTCACTATCAGGGAAGTTCCAGAGGACCTGCCAGGTGGGTGCTTGGTTCTCACACAGGTAACCTGGAATAAGCTCTATCAGTTATATGACAACATGGAATTGAGATGGAACCATTCATTAGATGACTGAGGAACAACAATCTGAAGTCTATATTTTGGTGTGTTTTTGTGTGCATTTCAAACTCTCCTTGAAACATTAGGAATATGATACCACTCTTATTCATATAAAAAGTACTACTTTTTTTAGTTTTTTTTTTACCTTTTCTAGAGATGTATTTCATATTGAGTCTCCTACATTCTCCTGATCTATATTCATACCCCTGATTTAGATCTTATTATGACCAGCTATATGGTCTTAGAAGATGTGATAGCTAGGCTCATGTGTCAACTTGGCCAGGTAATGGTGCCCAGTTGATTGGTCAAGGAAGCACTGGCCTGTTACTGTGAGGACATTTCGTGGACTTAAATCATTAGTAAGTTGATTGCTTCTATGGCTGATTGCATCTACAATCAACTGGGAAGATAACCTTCAGCAATGAGAGACGACTCATCCAATCAGTTAAAGACCTTAAAAGGAGAAGTGATGATATTAGCAGTTAGAAGAGAGAATTTCCATCTCTATTTCAGACAGCCAGCTTCTCCTGGGGAATTCATTGAGGGCCTTCATTGGAGTACCTGGCTTGCAGCCTGCCCTGCGGAATTTGGACTTTTGTACCCCCACAGTCTCGTGAGACAATTTTATGAAATATCATAATATTTACAGATATCTCCTGTCTGTTCTGTTTCCCTAGAGAAAACTGATTAATACAGAAGGTATACTTTGATTGGTAGGATATTTTTCTTTGCGTGATGCTACCTTGTCTGTATTTGAAGGCAACCATGTCTCATTATCATCTTGATCCAAACTAAGGTCTCACAATCTATTGAAGTGTGAGACAAGAACACAAGAACCCATTTTATATTTATTTATTATCACATTCTTTTTAATCCCTATGATTGTTTATGTTTTATAATGTATATACATAGATATAAAATTTGAAATAAATAAATATTTGCTAATAGGGATAAGCAAGTAAAAAGATTTAAAGACCATTCTTCTAGATACCTGACCCACCTAATAACCAATATGGCTATTTCCTCATGTACCAAACCAGAAAAAAAATGGGAGCGGGGAGAGGGTTAGAAACCAAGGAAATAGTTACTCCTTATTAATTGCCTATTATATCCTAAGCATTTTACATGTTTATCCTCACAGCAATGATATAAGATAGGTATTATTATTCCTATTTTACAAATGAAAAACAGGCTCAGAAAGATTAAATAACTAGTCCTGGGTCATCTTGCTAGTAAGTTGTTGAACCAGGACTTAAACTTGGATTTCAAAAGCAATGTCTCATAATAATAGGATGGTATATGGGGAGAAAATATATCTAATGAAATAATGTATGATAGATACAACTATTTTAATTATCTTTCATCAATGTAAGCAAGGTAAATACTGTTAAAAAATAGTACAAATATATAAGTGCTATCATCAATGGTAACGGATGTTCCACACCAATGCAAGATAGTGTTGGTGGGGTGGTGCACAGGAATCCTGTTTTACGCATGATTGTTTTATAAACTCATAACTTCTCTAATAATAATAATACTAAAAGCAATGTCTCAGTTCTTTCAACTACAGTCTGTACTTCTCAAACTCTCCCATTCAACTTCTCCTAACAATTGTATAGTGTGGATGTACACACAGAGTACTCATAGCCCCAAACAACATTTATACAGCACAAAATTTATTTGAGGCAATTTGTCTTCTCTTAAAAACCCACTTACATTTTATTTTATATTCTATAATATATCTATATACATTTTAATAAAAACATAATATTTTTATCCTTACCCCAAGGGAAAAAAAACAAAACCAAAATTTTGGCCAAAAGGTTAAGTATAAGTAGGGTACCAGAAAAATAGACCAACATTTTCCCAGTGGTTTTAGTGTACTCCTTAACACTTAGTCACATCCTTGAGATACTTGCACCCCAGTTTGAGAAGCACCGTGCCACATCAGGATGCTTCCCCCTAACAGGGAGACAATACAATTTCCCAGAGAGTGTCTCCCTTTCCCCAAGTCAACGTGTCCTTCATATCTTTAATTGGCCCACTTTTCTAGCCTCCTATGATTTCACTATATGGTAGCTGATATCCAACTTTTACCTGTTACTGGTTGAGATCAAGTACCAGCATCCATCATCTCAGTAAAGTGCAGCACTTATTTCATGTGACTGCAAAGCCTTTCTTAGAAACTAGCTATGGATAGAATTCAATTGGCCCTAATAGGCATGGATAGTTTTTATATCTTCTAAAATTATTAAAGAACGTGGTGCTCTTTTGAGGGCTGGTTATCAGAGTACCTCGTGTTTCCAAAACAGTTGCTACAGTGGCTTTATTTAAAATAAAGGTAGTTATCTGGTGGCCACAGTTAATTATAAGCAGTAGATCTTATTATTGGCCTTTGATAAGATGCCACAGAGTTGAACAGATAAGCATCCCTTTGTCTGAAGACTCACTCAACAAATGTTTAAAGGTCACTTTCCACTTTGATGGTCTCTCTCAGTTATATTGTCTGTTATCCACAAAACCCATTTCAGATCTCATTTTATAAATATGCATTAAATGAATAAGAAAGGCATTGAAAAGTATTTTAGAAGGTGCTACATAAGCTACAAATAGCAGAATATACAGAAGACCACTGTGCCAAAAGGATAAAACCAAAGAGTAGCTCTCCCTGATCACCTAATATTCTCTGCTCATTGCCCAGTTTATTTTCTTCATATCAATGATCACAATATGAAATTATCTTGTTTGTTTACTTGTTTATTTTCTCTCTCCCACTCCCCTCAACCCACAAAAATATAAACTTCATGGGTAAATGCGAGGGATGAGATCCATCCTTTACTGTATCTTCAGCCCCTTTCACCAAGAATGGCTCACAGGAGGGTTTTAGCAAATATTTGTTGAATGAATGAATGAACCAATCAAAAAGTAATGACCTTCCTACCTCTGTTACTGTAAGAATAAAGCCCCGCCATTCTTCTCCACTTTCTGTGTTCTCTGTCTAAAGTTAAAGACAGAAACAGATAGAGACAAAAAAAGAAAAAAAAACACGTGAATGGCTATAAACATTAATACTTTCATTAACTTCAAATCACTGTAGAATTTTACATGAGTATTTTATAAGATTCAAAATATGTAACCGTTAAAACCCAGCAATATTGACAAAATGTATATCCTACTGAAGCACATTGTTTTAAAAAGTCGATTATAATATTTCTTAAATCACTTAAAATCAGTGGAAAGGAATTTTTATTTCCTTTTTGCTAAAACAATGTATATTTGTTATGAAATATTTCAATCCTATTTTCTTTTGTCAGAAGTCAGAAGTGTATAGCTCTAATCTGTTTGCTTACTAAACAAGTAAAATTGTATAAATTTACTTAAACAAAAGTTAAGATGTTAAATTTATCTCTGCAATCTGTTAATTCATGGTTACTCTCCCCAGTGGTATTTAACATTGATTGACTGTAAGTTTGGTGCAGCCAGATAGGACCAATGTAGTTAGTCCTAGAGACTTTCAGTTCTTGGCTCTTTATACTACTGCTACCTCTAATAATATCAGACAACAGCTATTGAGTGACAGTTACTGTTCTAAACACTGTTCTAAGACTAGCTGATTTAATCTTCATAGAAACTTTCTGAGAAAAGTACCATTATTACTTTTTTTTCTTTTTTTTTTAATAGATTTGTTAATTCAACAGCTATGTACTGAGTGCCTTTTATGTGCCAGGGATTATTCTGGGTATGGGTTCACATCAGGAAAAAAACAAAATTCTTAGTCTCATAGAATTCAGGGTCTAGCAGGAGACACTAAATAGTAAACATAGTAGTGAGTGATAGTGGCAGAAGGAAATAAGTATTATGGAAAAATTAAAAAGTAGAGTTAGGGTTCCCTAAGTGGGAAGGGGAAAAGGGTTGCAATTTTAATTAAAAGACCTCAATGTGACTGTTACACCTGAGGGAAAACTCACTTCTGGGTGAGGAAACTAAGGTACAAAGAGGTAAAGTAATTTGTCCAAAATCACACACCTAGTAAATAAAATGGCCAGAATTAAAATCTAGGCAATCTGTCTCCCATTCTGTGTTCTTACTCACCACATCAGAATCATCTGGAGAACTTGTAAATTCCTGGGCCCAAGTTTGGGGGTGGAAGGTGCTGGAATTCCTACGTACAAGGTGATTCTTATTATACTAAAGTTTAAAGATCAAGCTTTCAAGATCAATCAGTAATCTATTGGGAAAGTCTGCAATCACTTCTTATTCAAATGCAAGTTGTTTTCTTGATATTATTGCTGTAGTTATTGGCTGACTTGAATTAGCTCACTTTGAACAAAGATTCAAGAACAACCTTTGAAAAATACTAGGCAGGATCCCTGACTCTCTCAGAAGACAGAAGCATATGGTTTCAACGTGTATATATTCTAAACAAGTACTATACCTTTTCAAATCCCAATTCAGAAAACTTTAGCTCTTGGCAAAAGGTGAGAAATATTAACAAAGAGTAAGACTTGGTGCCCTTTCTTGTAATTCTTTTTTTTGCCTCAGCCACTCTGTTGTGAAGAGAATGCTATTTATAACCACAACTTGTTACAGACTAATTGCTTCTCCTCACTCACCTTAAGTTCCACTTCCTCTTTTGGCAAAACAAGGGTGAATTTTGCACAATTCTTTTCAGTTGAATTCTGGTCAGTAAGGCACGTGAGGTCTATTATGTCTAGTTTGTCAACATACTGCAAAGATTAAAAGAATTCTCATTAAATCATTTCATGGATAATACACATTAGTCCAAGAAGAAAGGAAAATATATATCCTCCTTTCAACTCATTTGTATTTGCATGATATCCAGGTTCACAAGTGAGGGTGTCACCCCTTCCCAATCCCAGAGGGCATTTGGAAATGTGTTAAGCGACAGTGTGCTGGACCTGGCCATATAGGCTTGCAAAAGCAAATTGTTAAATTTTCAGGAATTTTGAAAGCTGGTTGTTAAACATGACCATTACCAAAAATTAAAATATGTGAAAATACAACTAAGTAAATTGTATTCAAAACAAAGGTAATTAAAACTCAAAACTCATTACTTTTTAATTTTATTACTACCTTTTACTATTCTCTATGAACTTGAAATTACTTATATCCTTTTATCTGTGTGCTGAAAATAGTATATATTGGTGTGCTACTGTGCATTTTTTCCCAACTCTGTGTTCAGTGAGGTCACATCAATAGGTTGAAATCAGCCATGATGGGATTATTTACACCACGGAAATCAGCTAACAACATGGAAATTACAAATCAGTACCTAATTTAATACAGTCTCTGTCACATATTCTTGTTTGCTTATTTTTTAAAACCTTTTCAAAATCTAAAAGCCTTTCTTAGCTCATAGACTGTAAAATATCTGTCCATAGACCAGATTTGGTCCCTGTTCTAGTGAAGGAGAAAATATTAATAATGCAGATGAAACGTAAGAGTTTGCCGTGTCTGAAGCTGTTTCATTGTAAATAAAATTTTTAAATTGGCAAAATATTTTTCCAGCATTCAAAAACTACTTTCTAATTCAGCAAAGAAGTTGCTCATATTGACAAATGCATGAACTTTTGAGATATATAATTGTTGCTTTACTTTCCTCATATCATTAATGTAAACAAAAATATTAAGCACCATTCATGCCATGTATCTAATGACAATAAATTTATTAGGGAAACAGCAGACTGTGTTATAACTCCATTTGTTTATGATTGAATCACAATCATAGGTGGCTACAAATATTAAGAGTTTGGCAAATATCCGTGAAAGTATTCTGTGACAGTTGGCCATACAAAAGTTACAATAAAGAGTATGGTATATTTTATTATTGTTTTTAAATTGTGTATTACACATTCTTTATAATAAGTTTTTGTACATATATATATATATATACATATTTTTCCCCAGGGAGCATGTTATGAAACATTTACCACACATCACTGGTTATGAGTATCCTATTATGAAACTCTCATCTTAACCAAATGCCACAGTAATATTTCTTCTGAGAAATTGGTCTCTATCGACTGATCTGTATGTAATTTGCTAGATCTGCCTTCTAGTGCTAGAAATATTAGAACCATCTGTAATAAGTGTAGTCTGGTTTTTATAGTATAATATTTTGCTAAATTATCCTCATTCCTGATTCCTTTTTATCCCCTTCTATTTTGCCCATTTTAGCTTATCTTACTGTATTCTTGTAAGTTTCCTTATTTTATTTTTCAGAATAAGGTAGAGCACAAAAATAAAAAAAAATTTCCGAGGCTGTTCCTATAATGACGAGAATGACATATTTACTTTCAGTGAACAAAGAACAATTTAAAATGGTGCAAAGGAAGGAAGGCAGAGTTTAAAATTAAACTCTTGAAACAAAATCTATTTATGATGGGTTGTTTAGATCAAGCTCAGTGAGGTTTGCTGAGACAAAAGAGGAAGCAACAGAGGAAGAGGTGACAGGATTAGATAGAGTGGCTTAAGCTGATTCATTGATTAGATGAAAGGAAGTCATACCTTTATGTTTACCATTTTAACTGCAGTGTTGAAAAAACCCTTAAAGGTCATCTAATCTAGGTGCCATCTGATGTGTGAATCTCCTCCAGGCATCCCTCCATGTAGTCATCCAGCCTATGTTTAAACACCTTTACGAACATGGAACTAATGCCTATCAGGCAGCTCTGCCTGCTAGCACGTTTTTTCTTATAGTGAGCCACAGTTTTTCGCTAAGTAATTTCCATCCATTGGTCCTAGTCTCTTTTTTCTGGAAAAACACTAAATTCAGTTATTGTTTCACATGACCTCCTGACAGTCCAGCAAATATTTAAAAACAGCTTTACATTCTTCCCTGCTATAGGTGAAGTATCTACAATTCTCACTTGGTCTATCCCTGTGCTTTCTCCTAGGATTGTCACCCAAAACATTTTCTCAAAGGGTCTGCATCCACTTTTAACAAAACAGGTATATGATCTTGTGCAATTTCTTATTCCTTAAACTTGGCCATTATCATTGATAAAATGGGGTTAAATTCTCTGTAAAGTTGTGAGAATTAATGAGATAATACGTGCAAAACGTTTGAATGCCTACCATGTGCCAGCTACCCTCCTTACGGATACTATCTTGCTTAATCCTTTCAATAACCTTATGCGATAGGTCTCTGCTTTCATCCTAACTTTAGAGATTTGGAAACTGAGTGTGCTAGAGAGCTCTCATTTACTGCTCCAGATCCACTTTCATCTCTTCACCACCAAACTCTCTGCTCTGGAGGAGATATGGACAACATCAATAGGCTCCCTTGCCCTTTGGTTTCTTGTTAGGTTGGACCACTGGGGAACACCAGCAGGAGACCAGGAAGGTGAGGAGAGTGAGGCTGGGGATTTATTACTTTGTGCAAGTCCTGAGGATTGGCCATATCCCTCAATCAAAGGTCATCCTCCTCTCAAGGCAGTTATCTCCATACTCTATCTCCACTACTCTCCCAATCTTTCCTCTTGCTTCTAGGTAGCAGGTCACTGTTACTAGCCCCAGGGTTCTGTAGTATCCTTTGTGGTTTTTTCACACCCTGTCTAATGCTTTGAAAATAGTACCTTTATTAAACTCTTTTCATACTGCCCAATTTGAGGTGCCATCTGTTTCCTACCAGTTCCCTGAATGAGACACTGAGACATAGAAAGGTTAGACAACTAGCCCAAGATCCCACAGTTAATGGTGACAGAAGAGACCAAGTTCTTGACTAAGCTATGTTCCCTCTTGCCATGTAATTAGTGAGCAATAAATGTTAGCTCTGTCATTTACTGTATATTTTAGAAGATTGAGACCAGAGAAGGAAGGCAAAGCAGAAAAATTAGTTCTTCATATTTTATGATATTTAAAACACCTGTACATAAAGAACTCTGATGAAAGATGATCATTTTAAGTTTTTTGTTTGTTTTTTTAATTTAAATGATTTCTGCTTAGTTCACCACTATGGCACTGAAATGCATTCAGATGAAATACATCACACTGGCTCAGAGAACAGTTAACTCTTATTCTGTTTTCTTTTCTTTTTTTCCTCACTAGATCTGGATATTTAATAATGATACTCTAAGAAGTGTGGGATACTATATACATAGTCCAAAATATTTTTATTTGAACAAGTTACTGACTCATATAAATTTTTATAAGCATAGCATTCCAAGGTAGGCAAGCATTTGCCACTAAAATACTGCATCTTGTTTCTGAAAAAAATGAAACACACAATCCAAATTTGAAATTGATGCAAAGAAATAAATCTCTGCATCCCTTTATTGTTATCCCCATGCTTGAGTTCTTAGAAGCCCTGCTTAGTGGAGTATGCCTTTGTCTTTCTAGAAAAATTATACTGCATGTTACAGCAAAAAAAAGAAGTGGGGAAAAATCAGGTTATAACCTGGTATTGGGCAACTTGCATTCAGATGCCTAGCTAAAATTTTCCCTTTAACCGAGTTTTTAATGCAGGGTCAGAGAGTAAAATGATGCAGAGAAAAACATAAGTTAATACCTTTCTCTGAGTTGCCCAGGATATTTCACCAAGTGTCTTGTCCTAATAGACAGTTCTCACAGGTTTAAATTTACCTATTTTAATTGGTTTTACTAGAACATCTCTACTCTTGGAAGGCAGAAAATACAAAATGAATAATGGACTATGTGATAAGTGTATATTAGGAAAAACATTGTATTAGCTGAACATATGTAACTACTTACTACAGTACTTTTTTTGTCGCTGTAAAAGAAAAGTGTAGTTCCTCTCAACTCTGTCCAATAATGTTTAAACTCCTGTGGAAAAGAAATTGTAAGAATTATTTCAAAATTGTATTTTAACTATTTTTCTGCTATTTTCCTTTGTGACTTTCTTAAGTTTGTATAAGTTTCTTTATATTTAAACATTCACCTCAATTTTATGACATCATTTTTACAATTTCACTCTTAAATCCTTCTAAATTTATTTTAGTATATAATTTGAGCTAAAATGTAATTTGATTTGTGTTCAAATATATCATTTCCCAAAATTCTCCTCTTGATTTAAGATATTTGACATTTTATGCAGTTTCAGTGGAAGCTTGTACATGCAAGATGGACCAATTTAAGGGGCCAATATAGGACAGGCATATAATCTCTACCTTGCAGGGCAGTTGAAAGGATTGAATGAATTAGTACATGTAAAGCACTTAACACAGTGTTTTGCTCATAGTTTGGGTTCAAGAAATGGTAAATACTATTCTTATAGATCTAGGAGATGAAAGAAATTGATAATGATAAAAAATTTTAACATGGTCAACACTGAACCCTTGTAGTCGAAATTTCATTTATATGGTGAATATTTAATTATTAATACATTTGCATTACTATGGGTTCAATAGAAATAAAACTTTTTAAGTTAAAAAACTGTAATAACATAATCAGAATCCCATTTCACTCAAGTGAAAGTCTATTCAAACAAATGGAACTTAACATTGTGTGAAGTTTGGATATAGCACAAAAGAATGGCAAGAGAGGTTAAAGAATAAAATCCTTGAAAATCTGAAGACTTACCTTCATACCCAGTTCTTTCCAAAAGTATGATTAATAAAATTCCAGTCTCTTTAAGAATATGTTAACCATTCTTTCTTTTAGGGTTTGATACACTGAATTTTTGCAATATGTTGCAACATGTTGGATCATCATGATTTATATGGAGAGTTGTAAGAAAGTCACATGAAGAAAATGTTTTCCTTTTTCACTGAAGGACACTTGAAGATACTTTCTGTTATGATAATCTGTGCCCATTCCTTACTGACCTATCATTTAGATTTTTTTTTTTGACCAGCAAAATATTTGTTGCCTCTTCAGAATTTATAAATTTATTTTCTCAAATAATAAAAATTCTATAGTACCTATTGTTATTACTTGCGTTTGTTCCCAGGAAGCTCAAGATTAAATTCATTCTAAACTACAAAAACCATTTTTTCTCATGTTCCTAGTAGAACTATTTTGTCTCTTCATCTTCATAGCTTCTGATATCTAGTAAGTAGCTGTGCTAGTTAGCTTTTGCCCATGTAACAAACCACCCTAAAATTCAGTGTACTAAAACAGCAAACATTTTCTCTTTCTCACCAATCCATGGCTAGCTGATTGGTTCTTCTGGTCTGAGTATACTTTGGCTGCACCTGAATGGTCTAAGGTGGTGTGGCAGCTTAGAGTTATGTGACCCAGAAAAACATGCTCTTACTAATAATCCATTCCTGTGGGTGAGAACCCATTGTAAATAAGACATTTTGATGAGGTTACTTCAGTTAAGGTGTGGTGCAACTGAATCAAGATGGGTCTTAATCTTATGGAGTCCTTATAGAGAAGTCCACAGAAAAAAGTCAGGGGATCAACCAGAAACCGAAGTCAAATGGAACCAAGAAAAGAAAGGAGAGGTCATTGCTATGTGATGGAAAAGTGAGAGAACCCCTAGGATCACCAGTAGCCAACCCCTGAACACCAGTCTTGGGAGAGAAAGCATCACCCTGCTGGCATCTCAATTTTGGACTTCTAGCCTAAAACCATAAGCTGATAAATTTCCTGTGGTTAAGCCAACCTATTGGATGGTATTTGTTTTAGTAGGCAGGGGAATTAAAACAAGTGGCCTTACTTACTTGTCTGGGGGTTAAGAAGGCTGGGACAACTATGGCCTCACTCCATATGGTCTCTTGTCCTCCAATAAGCCTAGAATTGTTCATCTGCTGGCAGAAGAGTTCCCAGGAGCAAGAGAGGGCAAAACCCAATATGCAAGCACTTTCTAAACTCTGCTTCTGTCACATTTACCAAAGCATGTCATATGACCAAGCCCAGATTCAATGGGTAGAAAAATAGACTTATCCTCTTCATGGGAGGAACAGAAATGTCACATTTCAAGGGGAGATCCATACCATGAAGCTTGAACCAATTAGTAGTTTTACTGTGGCAATCTACCACAAAGGCAAGTTTTCTCCATTTAAGTCCAATGGTCTTTCCACTCCATCCTACCTCCTAGTTGAGAGCTGGCTACAACATGTGCCAAACCTGCTGATGCTTCCTAAATCAAGAACCAATTGCCTTAGAAAATAACTATTCTAAAGAGTATATGAGTGAAGACCCAGACAATCAATAATCCCCCAGAAAAGCAATTATAAAACTAGGCAAATAGGCTCTTCCTCTCATCTGAAATCCAGATGCCCAATATAATCCTGACACATCTCAGACTCAAGAAATTTAATAAAGCAAGAGACCATGCTTTAATCTAAGCCTTATCAGAAGTCTTTTCTTTCATTCATTTTATAAAGCCTGCAAGGTGTTATTGTTTTTTCGGTGGCCCTTAACCTGGTCTCTTTTCTCCCTTCTTACAACCTCCAGTCTATACTGCACAGTACTATCAGAGTGAATTATCTCCTCCACACAGAGTAGTACTAAGTATTTAATAGGTGAGTTTGGGAGAGGCAGTATGCTCAGCCCAGCCTTGCCTGTCCTAGCTCAGCTCAGCCTACCAGGAGAGATCTGGTGTTCTGATCTGTTCCTTACCATGTGGCAAGGGCCTCAAAAAGGGGTTGGCTTGTGGTTCTCTAGCTGACTCAGTGACAGGGGGCTCAAGGCTACCTACTTCTAGGATAAAATATTAGAACAGATTTGGCCTTAACTCTAAACCACTTATCAATAGACTTTAACAATAAGAAAAATAACGAATCAATCTTCATTTGTATGATTCCTGTGCCTTAATTTGCAATTGGTTTCAAATGAGGGAGAGAAATAATCTCAAAAAATGGATATAAAATAGTAAAGGGGAAAATTTTTTTTTTAATTAAAAATGAAAAAAAATAGTAAAGGGGGCTAGAGGAATGGGAAGTGACTTCTAATGGGATTTCTTTTTGGGGTGATGAAAATGTTCTGGAATTAGATAGCGGTGGTTGCACAACTTTGTGAATAAACTAAAAATCACTAAATTGTAAATAATAATAATATTAATAATATTATTAATAATTTCTCTGTCCCCTGTGTGAGAATTCACAATTAAGAGAGCAAGAATAGAAATAGGGAGACCAGCCTTCTGCTATTGCCTCATCGGGTTGAAGGATTGAATGTGATAATATAATATGTACAGAGCTTAGGGCCTGGGCAATAACAAATGTTCAATAAATGTTGACCACTAAAAAAAAAGAAAAAAAAAAAAGCTGTGTCTCATCACTCACATTATTGACAGCTACTTTGCATTTTTCATTGTCTATATACCTTTTTCATATGGTAGTCTGTATGTGTGTGTGTGTGTGTGTGTGTGGTGGTGGTGGTGGTAGGACCTAACATTCTCTAAAATAGAGCTTTATCAATGGGATTATATATGAGGAGAGAATTATTTGTACACCTGAATAATGAAATCCATTGTCCTTCCCATATAAAATCACCTTTTCATATTTTCTTAAGTTAAGAGGTAGAAAACTGGATTAAGAAGCAGGTATAAATGTACTGAGTCAAGACCAAAGACCACCTGAGGAAAAGTAGGGTTACAAATAGCAACAAGTCCTGTGAAGTGCAACCACAACCACAAACCTGAGGACAAATGGAATTCTTATTTAGTGTGCAGAGACCTGATGGTCACAGTCTTAGTGTCGTTTCTGATAAGCCCTCATGAGTACCAGTATAACTAAGTCATCTATAAATATCAATCTCAATAACCAACATCTAACTATCTATTTTTATCTACAAGGATATATAAACATTAAAAAAAAAATGTTGAAGAGCACATCTTTGGATGAAATACATTTGTGATGAACCACTTAAGTAAAAAAGGGCACTGAAATAGGACTTTTGAATTTACCAGTAGCTTCGTAATCATTAGATGATATTTTATTCAGAGTTTAAGATCCCTATCTCATTTTCATTCAAATAAGTGTCTCTGAAACTTTTTTTTTCTTTTTCTTTTTCCTTTTTAAGACATATCGGAAGATTGAACCCGGGATCTCATACATTCGGAGCAGACACTCAACCACGGAGCTACACATGCTCCCCCTTTTTTTGAAAATTTACTGAGCTTACAGTTGAGCTCAATATGATGAAATACCTAGAGATTAGACCATCCCTAACCTTTAGAACCTCACAATCAAACTGAATTAGAACTTAAATTTGAGAGGCAGCATGATGTCAAATGCCTTACAATCCAATCCAATCTAAGCTCCTTAATGTATAATCTGAGACCAAAACTCAGTCATCTGTGAAGTGGATAAAATATTTTCTACCCAGAACAGTTGCTGTGTGGATCAGAGTGACAGGACATTAAGAGCCTAGCATGTTACCTGCCATATGGCAACTTCTCAAGAATATGTACTCTTTATTGTAAAGTCCATTTGGTCATCACAGCAACTCATTCAGGTGTGCAAGAGAGTATTATACATTTTACAAAAGAGAAATCTAATATTTTTTTAAATGTAAAGGAATTACCCAAGTTCCACAGCTAGACTGATACTTACATTTCCTGACTTCCTAGTACCGTTTTCTCATTGATATAACTAGTAAAAATAGTTCATAATACAAAAATCCAATTAATTTCCTCCATATAGCCCCTCTCCAATAAAAGCTCTCATTATTTATTTATTTATTTAGTTGGTGAACAAGTAATGTGCATTTTCTAAGGAAGGGTTCTACATGATATGGTCACCAAAGTGGGGTGCATAAATACCAGGGGCTGTTCAACATTACCCATTAGGGAAGAACTTTTAAAACATCTAATTACTTTGATTTTATTTCATCTTTTTAATTTCTTTTTTGTATATATTTAAATTATTTGCACGGAGCATTTGCACAGGAGTACATATATTTAATTTCTAAATCACTTAATTTTATAAGCTTATATTATTGTAAATATATATATATAGATATATATTTAAGCCATACACTTTATTTAAAGTATGCAAAATTGGAATCATACTCAAGGAAGAGAAGAGAGTTTAAATCTAACAGAAATGAGAAGGCCCTTATCATGTCACATAACTATGAGATACATTTTATATCAAGACAGAAACTTCTGGTTTAACATTATCTTCTTTAAACTTACCTGGTATTCTGACCTCTTGACTAATAAAAAACCTTCAAAGTACAATGGTAGAGCAGTAATCTTTAACCTTTCCTGGAAGATCCTGCGAGGGGCTGGTTTGGGGGGCTTCTTAGCCATCATATCCTCTCTTTGATGTGTGGTTTGGCTTCAACTACATCCAGCCTCAAGCAAAATGAGATCTCCTTTGTGTGAGAGGAAAAAGCAACTGTTCAAAGAGGAAGTCCCAACTTGCTTTTTAACCACCACCACCACCAACAGAACACACACCCACTTTTTTTCCTTTGCTTTTTGTGGTGTAAGAAAAAACAGGCATAGACCAACTTTTAGAGGGCAATCTCTGAGTAAACTACATTGTGCTTGGATTAACAGAAGCAAAACAAACAGAAGATTAACATCATCCCAGGATGAAAGGAACAGGTGTAAAGATTGTGCATTTTAGGGGAGACATCAAGGGCACATTGCATTTTTTTTTTCTTTGCTATCCCTTTTTATTTCCAGAAGACATGACTTGAATAAACCTCACTTCATTAAAAATTGCTTCATAGGATAATTTTATTATCATAGGATAATCTGTTATATATTACAAGCCCAGGCTTCGGTTAAATAATTTTTTATTAATAAAAAGGGGTCTCCTTATCCCACTCCCATTTTGATGGTTCACTAAATATCAACTACTATTATGGAAACATTAGGATTTTTCACTTTTTGTTAAAAAGCATTTAGAATATACAGGTTACTGGCAGATATTTGACAGAGGTCCAGGGGGAAATGTAAAATTTCAAACATTTATTTTGTTCTTTTATACTTTCTGAGCTATGGATCGCTGATATTATCATGCATGAATAGGGACATCACAGTGATTTAATGGGTCATTTAGAGGTAACTGGGGCTAAAATGCATTCAACAGTTGCTTGTTTGAAGTGGTTTTTGAGAGACTGGATATGATCCTGGAAATGCAGGGAATTATGGAGGAAGGGAAAACTGGAAAGAATTCTAATTTGTCTTATAGGGATCATGAAGTTCTACCATTGCCTATGTCACCCTCAGTAGTTCAGAAAACTATTCTAGATTTACTGAGTACTCTTCCCAGTTCTAACAGCCGATTCTTAGAAATCTCTAGTATAATCCTCCTTTCTTAAGGGAGAGACCATGTGGTTCAGCCCATGAATCCGCAGCTGTGGATATGGGAAGCCAAATTGTTTACAAAGTAAAGATAGGACAATACAGACTGAATATCAGTAAACTAAAGAAGAGTGTCTAGATGCATTATCAGAATAAAGACAGTTTGAAACAGGAATTCTAAGTCAAAGTAGAGGGCAAGTAGTCTAGGGAACTAGACAGAAGGAGAGAAAAATGTAAATTAGAAGAGACAGGGAATAATCACCACTGGCTTGGCTATCACCTCTTCCCAGACTGTTAAGTGGGTATGGATAGGTCAGATCTATTTAAAGAAGCCATAGCTAACGTAATTTTTATTACGCATTTTCAGATTAAGAAACTATCTGGAGAGAAATAGGGTTTCTAGTGCATATTGGTTTCTGGATCAAATTAGAAACAAAATCTAGATTAGAAACCAAGTAAGACTTACATTAAAAATTACTGCCTTCCACAGATACAGGCCATTACATATCTTGTCACAACCTACAAAATTGTGTAGGAGAGAGTATAAACTACAATGTAAACTATAATCCACGCTTAGTGGCAATGCTCCAAAATGTGTTCATCAATTGTAACAAATGTACCACACTAACGAAGGATGTTATTAATGTGGGAAAATGTGGGAGGGGTAGGGAGCGGGACATATGGGAATCCCCTATATTTTTTATGTAACATTTATGTAATCTAAGTATCTTTAAAAAAATTAAAAAGTATATGAAAAGAAATTACTGCCTTCCATTTAAGTTGAGCCTAGACCTGCTTTCTGCTACCCAAACCTTCAAATGATAAAATATAAGTCCAAATTAATTTTTGAGATAGAACCACAACTATTTTTAGGGTGCTAAGAAAGTGATCTAAATGACAAAGGAAATCCCACTGATTTGATAAATGATCTAATCCACTTTCTTGGCAGATGGTAGCTGATCTAATATGGGAAGGAAGAGAAAGGAGAAATGAGAACTGAGAAATGAACAGAAGGAGGGCAAAAGGGCGATAGCAAGCTGGAAATCATCAGTGGTTGGAATCTGAGAAAAGTAGTCACTGGCTTTATAGCCAGAGAGCTTCATGAGAAAGAGACAAAAATGCCCTAGAAAAAATGTAAAGAAAGGAATATTTTTGTGAAATAACTATCTGATTAATTATATCATTCTTATATTTTTTTCAGATAAGCAAAATTAAAGGAAAACCAGTTCATTTAGTTCATCAGCTTCTGTAAGTTGCTTCAGTTTTCTGATTTTTCATACCAAGGATCAAATTATGTCTTCTTAAAAATAACTACAGAAAATGAAAATAAATAAATAAATAAATAATGACAGGGAGCAGATGTGGCTCTAGTAGTTGGGTGCCCACCTCCCACACAGGAGGTCCTGGGTTCAGTTCTCAGTGCCCTCTAAAGAAAATGAGCAGACACAGCAAGTGGACACAAGGGGCAGACACAGTGAGTAGACACAAGGAGCAGACACAGAGAGCAGACAACGAGCAAACACAGTGAGCAGACAGACAAGGGAGCCATCTCGGGGAAGGGGGAGAATAAAATATATATTTATATATAAAATAACTACAAAATGCAAAATTCCTGCTGAAACATTAATATCCAGCTAGACCTGTCCACAATCGCCAACACTATTATAGCACTGTACCATTACAATGGAAATTCTTTTTTTAAAGATTTATTCATTTATTTATTCCCCCCGCCATCGTTGTTTGCGCTCACTGTCTGCTCTCTGTGTCTGTTCGTTGTGTGCTCTCTGTGTCTGCTTGTCTTCTTTTAGGAGGCACCAGGAACCAAACCCAGGACCTCCCATGTGGAAGGGAGGTGCCCAATTGCTTGATCTACATCTGCTCCCTGCTTGTTGTGTCTCTCATGTGTCTCCTCATTGTGATGTCTCATTGCATCATCTCGTTGCGACATCTCATTGCAATATCTCAATGAGTCAGCTTGCTGCACCAGCCCTTCATGTCAGCTCCCTTTCATACTCATCTTCTTTAGGAGGCACCAGGAACTGAACCCGGGATCTCCCATGTGGAAAGTGAGCACCCAACTGCTTGAGCCATAACTGCTCCCCTTAATGGAAATTCTTTTATTGATCTAAGTCTTGGGTGGTAACTAATGAATTTGTGGATAAGGAAATGTAGTAGAAAAGGTGGTTAGGCATGGGGAAAGAGGCCAGTTTTGCTATTAACCAGCTCTAACACCTGAACAAACCACTTCATTTCTCTAGGATGACAGTTCCCTTGCCTATGAAATGAGAATATGTGCTAAATTACTTCTTATCTAAAGAGCTGGCATAGCCTTTTAAGTAATTTCCTGGTTTCTACTCTTTTTCTTCTCTTATTCATTTAAAATGAAATATCAATTTACTGTCCTGTTTAAAATCCATTAATGGGTTGTCATTGCTTTTAAGATTCATTCTTTCAATTTTTCATTCAACACTAAATATTTTTTGAGCACCAACAATGTGTTTAGGGAAACGGATGTGGCTCAAGCAATTGGGCTCCCATCTACCATATAGGAGGTCCAGGGTTCGATTCCCAGGGCCTCCTGGTGAAGGGCAAGCTGAGAACCTGAGCAGAGAGCTAACCCATGCAGAGTGCTGGCCCACGCAGAGTGCTGGCCCGCGCAGAGAGCTGCTGCAGCAAGATGATACAACAAAAAGATACACAGAGGAGAAACAATGAGAGACACAGCAGGCCAGGGAGCTGAGGTAGCACAAGATATTGAGCGCCTCTCCCATTCCAGAAGGTCCCAGGATCAGTTCCCGGTTCTGCCTAAAAAGAAGACAAGCAGACACAGAAGAGAACACATAGAGCAGAAAGTGAGCACAAAACAACAAGGGGGAAGGGGGAGAAATAAATAAAATAAATCTTTAAAAAGCAAAACAAAACAAAACAAATCACTGTGTTTAAGCATGGCACATAAGGTACTTCATAATATGACCCTTTAAAATATCAACTCCTTACTAAATACCCAGTAATTTGGATTACTCCTATTTTTCTCAATGCCTCCATGGTCTTTCCTATCTCTTCATGTCTTTCAAACACTACTCTACTTGGATTCCATTCCTTCCCAACTGTTTATATGGCAACCTCCTATTCATCCTTCAAAACCCAGGTTGTATATATCCTTGTCTATGAAGATTTCCTGATTTCCTGATGTCTTCCATTCCCAAAGGAAAAATTTATCACTCTCACCTTTTCTCACCATGGCACTTCAAATGTTTCTTTTCTATAAGACATGTCCCATTTTAATTTTGTTGTTGGTATATATTCTGTATCAACAGGAAACAGTGGGTTTTAAAAGACAGGGACTCTATTGAAGTATAAGTTTATAAGAAGCATACTGTAGTAACTATTTATTGATTAAATAGCTTCCAGCTCAAAAAGGTCATGATAATAATTTGGAGAGCTCTTAGCCTCCACTGTGATAGGAGTTTCCTTTTTTTCTGATATGTTTGTCTATTTGTTGACCTTTGGTTTGACCATTGGTTAACACATGATTTTTTTTGCTGCTGTGAAGAATAATCATGTTACTATCAAATATTTAAAAGTATACTAGGACCTGTTATGGCCATGATCAGCATCTCTTTCACAGGAGTTCGTTATAAATCAGGGTATATGGCAAAGTGATTTTTATTATATTTGGTTACTCAACAACTTTGGGCAGTTTAATATATCAACATTCAAAGTTATTACTGTAAAGGCATTATTTACTTCAACTATTTTATCCTTTGGCTTTCATATGTCATATCTTATTTTTGCCCATCTTTTTTACCTTTCTGGTTACCCTTTCTGCTAGTCTTCACTGCTACACTCTCCTCCAAGCCTCTCTCCATTCTCTTTTCTTTTCTGGTGGCAGTACTCCCTTTAGTGTTTCCTGCAGAGATAGATTCCTGTTTATGAACTCTCTTAGTTTCTGTTTATCTGTGACTATTTTAAACTCACCATCATATTTGAAGGACAGTTTTGCTGGATAAAGAATTCTTGGCTGGCAGTTTTCCTCTTTCAGTACCTTAATTATATCATACTAGTGCCTTCTTGCCTCCATGGTTTCTGAAGAGAAATCTGCACTAAGTCTTATTGGGCATACCTTGTATGAGATGTTTTGCTTTTCCCTTGCTGCTTGCAGAATTTTCTCTTTATCTTTGGCATTTAGCATTCTGAATATTATGTGTCTTGGGGTAGGTCTATTTGGATTTAATCTAATTGGAGTACACTTCCTGGACACATATATTCATGTCTTTCATGAGAGTTGGGAAATTTTCAGCCATTATTTCCTCAAATCCTCTTTCTGCCCCTTTTCCTTTCTCCTCTCCATCTGGAATTCTCATAATACGTACATTGGTGTGCTTCATGCTGTCATTCAACTCCCTGAGGCCCTGCTCCATTCTTATCTTTATTCTTTTTTCTTTCCAATTTCAGTTGTTCTTTCCTCTTCATCATTGATTCTTTCTCCCATGATTTTACATCTGCTGTTGTGTGCCTCTATTGTATTTTAAATCTCATTTATTGTGTATTTCATTCCCATAAGCTTTGTTATTTTTCTATCCAAGATTTCAAATTTTTCTTTGTGATCACCCAGTGTCTTCTTAATGTCTTTTATTTCTTTAGCCATGTTGTCTTTCAACTCAATGATCTGATTAGGAGATTTGTATGAACGTCATTGACTAGTTGTTTCAAGTCCTGTGTCTCATCTGGAGCTTTGATTTGTTCCTTTGCCTGAGTCATATCTTCCTTTTTCTTTGTAAGGCTTGTGATTTTTTGCTTATGTCTAGGTATCTGATTCTGATGCTGAGTTTACTCAGATGTTCATTTTCTCTCTCGCCTAGGATTTACTGTTAAGTCTCTGTGTGTTACCACTGTTCTTTGACTCTTGGTTCAAGTTGTTCTAGATATTTAGGATTGTCTCTGTTTAATTGATCACACCAGGGCTAAGGACCCAGTAATCAGGCCAATTTCCAAGGGCTTTGGAGAGGGGGGCAGTAAAGGCACCTGATTGACTCTTTTATTTATTTATTATTATTTTTCCCTTTCTGTGCTCTTTTCTGGTCTGCCAGCAAATGGCACTTTTTTTTTT
>JAQZBX010042816.1:0-21893 GCA_029593785.1 Cabassous unicinctus
AAAAAAAAAAAAACTAAATAAGGAAAAGAAAGACAGGGGATCTATTCTGCAAGTCTAGGGCATAAACATTATTGAATTAAGAAAAAAAATACAATTTATATTATAATTTATTTAATAATGCCTGGACATTTAAATAAAAATTTCAGGTAAAGTGCTACATATATACTAAAAATGAATGATCTGGAAGGGCAGAAATTTATAAATTATCACAAAGGGAAACACACAATTAACCACTGGAAAGATAAAAACATGAAATGTTATCAGCATCTCGGTGACCCCATTAATTAACATACTCACCCTTCTCCTTAGATATAGTGGACTAAGTTATGGATACATGTACTTAGTCTAGATGTGCACCCCTGTGGGTGTGAACACATTGTAAATAGGATCTCTTAAAGATGTTATTTTTAGTCAAGTTGTAGCCTTACTGAATGAGGTTGGCTTTAATCCAGATTACTGGAGTGCTTTATAAACTGAAATGTCAATCAGAGAGACACTTATTACCACCTCTAGGAGTGAAGTCTCAATATGCGGAGTGTGGCAAGAGTGTAACAATGCTTGCCATCAGGAACTAGGGGAACCACCCACTACATGGCTTGCAGGTGTTGGGGTCTCCAACAGAAGCATAATTCACACAGACTGGATGGAATAACATAAGAGAAAAGACAAATTCAGCTTCACTAGTGGGTTTCAGTTCCCCATAGCCAGAGGGTCTCAATCCATGGCTGTCATGGGGAGATGTTCTACTCACGGCTCCCCCCACTTGTATATATGCTGTAATGGAGGAACCCTGCCTCCTTCCCACCAGAGACAAAGAGACAACCTGTGTGAACCAGAAGCCATAACACATACCCACTTTAATCAGGCTGTCTCCATTGAAAATCTACACACGCTCAGGACAATAGGGGAAGGAATGTACTGGCAGTTCCTTATAGGGGATTGTGTTCTATCTCACCAGGCCCACACATCTGGTCCTGATCCCAGGATGCATATGTGGGTTGCAGGGAATGGTGGCAGGCCATGCTAGGACTGTTCCTTACCACAAAAGAAATTCTGACAGAGAAAGAGAAAGCCTCAGGGAGAAGCTGGAAGCTAGAAGTCAATGGAACCTGGGAAAAAAAGGAGAGTGCATCACCATGTGTTGGGAAAGACAAGGACACAAGGATTGCTGGCCAGCCAGAATGCTCCCAGCCCCAATAGGAAGCAAGTCTTCTAGCCAATGCCTTGATTTGGACTTCTGGCCTCTGAAAACATAAGCCAGTACATTCCTGGTTTTGTTTTTTGTTTGTTTGTTTGTTTAAGCTAATCTGTTGTGTGGTAGCTAGTAGCCTGGAAACCTGAGACAGTAGATATTACCAATTTCCTGAATTATATGACCATAGATTAATTTTAGCTGTTTTAGAATTTTATGTATTTGGCTCTATTAGTCAGACAAAAGGGGTGCTGGTGCAAAGTACCAGAAATCTGTTGGCTTTTATAAAGGGTGTTTATTTTGGGTATAAGTTTACAGTCACAAGACCCTAAAGAGTCCAACTCAAGGTACATAAGAGGTACTTTCTCACTCAAAGTCATTGACCATGTGTTGATAACAGGTGATGTCTGTGAGGGTTTAGCCTTCCTTCTTCCCTCTTAAGGCTCCATGGTCCCAGTTGCTTCCAATCTCAGCTGTAGGCTGGCAAAAGGCTAGTCTCTCTCCCTGGGGCTCGTTTCTTTCCAGGCTCAGCTGCTCTGTTCTCTTCACAAGATCAGCTGTAGACTATCAGGCTCATCTCTCTTACCAGGGCCTCAGGATTCTGTCTAATGAGCTGTCTCTATTCATAACCTGTGTTCTTCTCTTGTGTGTCTACTTTCATGTGTTCTTGATTGAGCGTCTGTTTATATAGACTACCAAGGGGGGCAGGGACTCAACCCTGTAAGTCTTAATGAAGTGGTCAGAACAAAGCCCTAACCTTGACATAATTTAATCAAAGCCATCTCAGCTGAATCTAACACAATCAAAGGGTATCTTGTGCAGAGGAACAGACCAGTTTAACAAACATAATCTCTCTTTTTTGGAATTCATAAATAATCTCAAACTGCTACAGTGGCATCCTTCAGTATTGTTCTTTTATGTAACTGTTTTTGTTAGGCCCCAAAGCAGGACCTTTACAGATAACCAGAGATGGCAAGAAGAAAACTTCAACATGACAATTAGGCAAAACTTGCATTTATTGTGTCTGAAGAGAAAAGGAGCCAAGGTCAGCCTAACTCTCATGTTGAAGTTTTCTTCTCATGCTATGTATGAGATTCATCAATGTTGTTGCATGCAGTAGAACTTCATTTTCTTCTAATGTGATTTAGAATCCCATTGTATAAATCTAACTCATTTATTTTTAATTTAATGTTGATGAACAGGATTTTTGCTAATACACTACTATATACGTACCTATGTGCATCTTCTGGTGCACAGATATAGACTTTCTGATTTCAGTTTCATAGCAGATGTCTATGATCAGCTTTAGGAGGTACTATTGTCAGTTTTCCAAACTGGTTTAACCAATTTATACTCCTACCAATTTTGTATGAGATTTCTGTTGATTCGGTTTTTTAAAATATTTGATACTGGAGGTCATTTTATTATTTGTCATTCTGATGAGTGTTTATTGATATCTAATAGTGATTGTAATTTGAAATTGCCTGATGATTAATAAATTAAGCATACTTTCATATTTATCAGCCTTGTGGATCTTCTCTTTTGTCAAGTATTATTTCTAATTCTTTTGTCCATTTTAACTGTTTGTGTGTGTGTCTTTTAAATATTATATTTTGTTTGTAATAAATTGTGGATATCAATCTTTGTAAATTATATGTAGTTTGGCACATACTTTCTCATCCAAAATAAGTCATCATGCTTAAAAACAAAATGCAGGAAAAAATGCAGAGCAATTAATACTTAAGCTGGAACAAAGGGTATATACCAAGACTATCTTGAGCAAACTGGATGTAGGCATAAACAAATGATATGTATTACAAATACTCTTTCTCTACTTTGTGCCTTGACATTTAATTCTCTTTTAATAAACAGGTGTTCCAAACTTTGGTATAGGTCAAATTATCAGTCACTTCTTAGAATTTATATATTTTGTGATATGTTTATACATTATTTTCCTATCACAATGTCAAAAAGTGAGTCTCCAGTGTCATTATTTGGAAAATGTTTTGTTCTTCATTTTGTATCAGATCTGCTATCCACCTAGGCTTGATTTTTGCATAGACTAGAAGTTGGGATATATATTTTTTCCATATGAATATCTAGTTGACCCAAAATCAATGATTGAAAAATTACAATGCTTTGTACTGCTTTGTCACACTCAAATGTCTATATTTGTGTAGGTCTGTTCTGAAAATCTCTTGTCATTACATTGAATCTCTAGTTTAATTTGCAGAATAATTACATCTTTTTATTAACTCTTCCAATCCATGAACATGTAAAACTATTTACATAAGCCTTCTTTAATTACACTCAATACATTGTATTTTCATTTGTACAAAGCTCATGTATCTTTTCTTTATATTCCTTTATATTCATGTTATTTTTATTCTACTTTAGTTGGTTAAGGCACCTTGGCGTCACTCCTAATTATCCGTGAAAAGCTTTTGCTATGAAAAATGATGTTTTACGGTATTTTCACAAAATTTATCGGAGTATATGACTTATTTTCTGCTACTAATATACTAGAAAATATTTTAAAAAAAGAATATTCTCAAAATTAGCAAATGCTTTCCTATTGATATTGAAATGTTTAATATTCCTCTTGATAGAGATCAGTTTCAAGAATCTGTACCAAGAATTTTTTGAAGCAGATTTGTAATGTTTCCATTTTTCCAATGACTTTCTATTAATTTTGAAATTAAAATAATTTAAAAGGTAAAAATAATACCAGCTAGAGAATTCAAACAGCACTCTTAAGAATAAAAGTATAAAAACTAAAAATGATATGTAAAATAAAAATGATATAAAAAAATGGGTCAGAGTTGCAGATCCAAGACTTCTACTATGCATATAAAGGAATTATAGTTTAAAAGAATGAAACCAGTGAAGAAGATACAATAATGAAGAAAATATAGAAGAAAATTTCTCATGCTAAAAAAAGACTTCCTATGAATTAAAATTTGACTATAATGATGTACGTCCTGTTAATATTTTGAATTTTAAAAATTATAGACTGGATAATTTCTATTCATCTATCTTCAAGTTTACTGTCCATTTCTTCTGTTATCTACTATCTGCTGAAAAGCCCATCTGGTGGATTTTCCATTTCAGATGTTTTAGTTTTAAATTATAAAATTCCCATTTGTTTCTTTTTATACTGATATTTTTCATCTTCTTTCAGGATAGCCATATTTCCTTACATCTTAGAATATATATATACAATAGTGACATTATAATCCTTGTTTCATAATTCCATTATCAGGCTCATCTTGGGGTTGGTTTCTACAAATTTCTTTCTCTTCTCACTTAGTAATACTCTTTTCTTCCCTCCCTCCCTCTCTCCCTTCCTTCCTTCCTTCTTTCCCTCCCTCCTTCCTTGCTTCCCTTCTTTCCTCCTTCCCTCCTTCCCTCTTTCTTTCTCTCTCTTTCTTTCTTTCTTTCTCTTTCTCGCTTTCTCTCTCTCTCTCTCTCTCTCTCTCTCTCTCTCTCTTTCTTTCTTTCTTTCATTCATTTTTCTCCCATCCACATGTCTAGGTTGTGATTTTTTTGGTAAGCTGAACATAGAGACACTGAATTATATTATTTTCACTTAAAATGAATATTTTTTTCCTAGCAAGCAGTTTACTTGTCTGAAAACAAGATTTCTCCCCTTTTACAGGTAGCCACTAAAATCTTCCCTTCATTCTATCTAATGCCCAGTCATTATTTTAACTAGGCTGCTAAAGAGTCTCCCAAGTCTACACAGTTCCAATGTCAGTCGAGAGAACTTCAACTAAGTGTATATGGAGTTTTTCCTGCTCTTCCATTGAGCTCCTCCTTTGCTGTATCCAGCCCTTCACTTTCCAGCTGCTCTGGTAACCCCAAATTCCATCCTCTAACTTCTCTTTCAAGTAAGACTCTAGCTTTCTTCTTAATTTCTAGCTGCCTGACATTGTTGGGAAATGTCTCCTAAAGGAAAACAAATGGCAATCCCATCTAATCAAGTTTCTATATGTAAAGGGTTGGTTTTCTTTTAGTTTCTTATTACTTTAGTTTCTCTGCAGTATTTAAATAGCTATATTTTATATTTTGACCATCATTTATAATTATTATTTATGGGGAGGTTGGTTTGATAAAATCTATGTGAACCTTAATAGAAGCAAAACTTTGCCCGCATCTTTTTAAATGCTATTTTGAATATTATGTTCTACCCTTTGATTTGTACATTTTTAACAGACATTATAAATTTTTGCAATTTTCTCAGTTGAATTAATTCTTGAATTAATATTAATCGTGACTTAGTTCTTGTTAGAAAACCAGTGGAGTATATTTATTCTTGACTTTCACACTATTAGTATCATCTTCATATATCATAAATTGAAGGTCTAGTTGTGGTATTGAGTGATCCTGGAGAATTTCATAATTGGAGCTGTGTTATCTGAGGTATCCTTTCTTTGCAGCAATCCTTTCTATATGGAGGAGAATATTTTTCTGTCATTTCAGAGTCCCAGGTTCAGGATTTGGTCCAATTTAGTTTTCTTTGTACTCTTGCTTCCTCTCACATACCGAAAAGTCTTCTTTCAATCACAGAGATGGACTTTCATCAGTTGGATTTTCTTTTTTATTTTTGTGGCTCTATTTTGCTTTTAGATACTAACTAAACTGCCAGCAAATAATACTTGAAGTAAATTTAACAGTACTCTAACCTTTTACAGTAATTAACTCATTTAATTTTTACAACAAATCCATGAAGAAGGTATTTTTCTGTCTTTTGGTGGCCTAAACCAAACCAGAACAGGTAAGAAAATTAAAACAATCATGGATCTCAGCTAAACTATCAAAAATATATTAAAGTAAGGAAATAACTGAATCTCCTCTAGTCCCTAGGGAAAGTATACACTAGGGAAGTATCCTGCTTCATGTCACAAACATTAAAGAACTCATGCCACATATTCTATGGATATAAAAGTATTGAGGCAAACAATGAATACCAAATTTCCTTCCTGAAACATTACAGTAGTGTTTAAGGAAGGAAATCAGGTAAAACCTACCTGAAGGGAAGAATGGGACTCAGAATCAGAACAATAACAATGCAAGCAAATTCTGTTCTATTGGTTTCTTGTACTGTGATACTTATTTTCAGATTCTTTGCATAGTTTTGTGGGTGGAGGAAATTCAGTCAATTTCTGATGCTGAACAGAGTGCATCTCAGGTTAATAGGCCAGCCAATTAAATTCTCCAGTTGGGATTATGCGTATCGTTTCTAGCAAGGAATCCTGGTGAATTAAAAAATGTTCTATTCCCAGAGAAGTGAAAGCTTCTTCAGCTTGAAGAGTGAAAACAAAGCCCAGTTATGATGATAATTCCATACTTAAAATAATGTTCAATAAAATCAGCATTTAGACAGATACCACCTATGAGATTTGGTCCTAAAACAAATATCTAAATTTCTAGATGCCATTTGTTTTTTTAAAAGCCGCAGAACTTAGCCCATTTCTTCTTGTATTATATAGTTCTACATTATTTGAGAATACTGTCACAAAACCACACATTATTTTATGATATACTACTTTATACAAAATAGTTACTGTTGAATTTTAAAAGTATCTTCTCCCATTGTCTTTCTTCAGGTATTTTTTTATTCAAAAAGCTTTCTATTTTCAAAATTAATTAAATTATTTTCTTCCTTTCTTTTTTATTTTAACTTAAGGGATTTAATTATCTAATGATATTTCCTAACAATTTCCATAGATTAAATAATTATCCATAAAAATATTATGAAACAAGGGTGCCCTTTTCACCTGAATAGACAAATAACTGGATCAGATTTTGTATATTCTTTTTCACATTTTCTAAATAAGCTTTTGTACTTCTCTTGTAAGTTACTATATTTAATAGCAACACTGAAGGGAATTGCTCTAAAAAATAACTTGCATGCCTTTAGGCAAGTTATTTAAACGTTCTATGCTACAGTTTTCTTGCACATAAATTAAGGAAGAAAATAATACTTCATAAAGTTTTTATGAGGGATATATGAGTGAATACATGGAAAAGTCATAGAATAATGGCTGGTACATAATAAACATTCTGTAAATACTAGCTATTATTTTTAAAATTTACCATTTGTCAGGTGTTGTCTTATATGCCTTTTTTTTGGTTATATTATTTAGTCTTCAAAGCTCTCTGTTGCCAGATTTTATCTAGGTTCTTGCTTATGTTACAAAAAAGAATTTTAGTACATGCCAGTTTAGTTAGGCCAGTAGTTTATTAAGAAAATGAGAGAATAGAAATGGGAGAAAATAACAGATTATGTGTCCCAGGTATACTTGCGGGCTGGTCCAGGCAGAGAGAGGAAAAAGGGCGAAAAGGGGCCAAAAAAGGCTGATTTACAGACTAAAATTCCTCATTACAGATTACAAGTCCCCAGGTCTACTGTGTCCTGGTACAGGCAGGTTGAGAAAGGGCATATCAGGGCCAATTTAGTCTCCACACTTGCGTTTTAAACCATCAATTACCCCGCCCTTGTTAATGCTGGGTGGAGGAATCCCAGCTGTTTCCTTTTTTAATTGGTTACCCTACCCATCAATCCCTGGGGGCAGGGGCGCAATGGCAAGGCCCTTTGAGAACATCCTGGGCTTTTCCTTGTTTCCGGAGGAAATCCAGTTTCAAATGGGGAATTCTCCCTAGATTCTTCCAGAAGCCATCTTGTGGGGTCTTACCCTTAGGGAGGGTTCCCACAGCCACGTGTTCCATTGCTATGGTTTTCTGTCAGGTCGCAGGTTTGTCTTTTCATTCCCCAAACTATCCTGCTTCATCACCATAAAAGAATTTTATACATTGCCAGCATTTCGTACATGAGGAAATGATGATCTGTAACATTATGTTATTTGCCAAAGGCTCAAGAGTAATAATTGGCAGAGCTTGGATGAGAACCTGACTCCAAAGTCCTTTCTCTTAGCCACCAATCTGTATGACTTCTCCCATAGAAACCTTTGGGTCACTTCCAGCTCACAGGGCTCCCTCTCTTTCATACCATAGGCCTAATCTGTACCCTGATTCTATTAGTGATGGGTTCCACAAGCATTTTACAACATGATCCCTCAAATATTTTCTTATGGTGATTCCTTCAATTTGAGGTGATCTAAGAAAAATCTTAACCATTTTTTTGAGACCAAGAAAAGCCATTTCACATTTGATCTTCCCTGTGATGTCTTCCAGAAAGTCTGCAAGCATAATTAATATTTACAATCTCCTAACACTTTTTATAAATCTCCACTTAAATTATTGCTTTTCATAAGTCATAACTATATAAATAAATGTTTGCATGTATACCACATATCATGTTATACAAGTATATGTTATATGATATATTTTATATAATAATGTGTACTATATATAATTGCATATATTGTCCACATATCATATCTAATCTCTAACCCCTCCCCCCCCACAACAATAACATGACAGGATGACAAGTCTGTTTTTACATTATAAATCCACACACATCCAGCACAGTGCCCAACATATAACAAGGTCAATATATATGAATTGAATAAGTGGGTAAATGAATAGGCTCAGGCAACTGGGCTCCCACCTACCACATGGGAGGTCACTGGTTCAGATCCCGGTGCCTCCTAAAGAAGACAGCAAGCTGGTGCAACAGGCAGGTGCAGCAAGCTGACACAACAAGAAATACAAGAAGAAAGAACATAATGAGAGACAAAACAAAGCAGGAAGCAGAGGTTCCCAGTGCCTCCTAAAGAAGACAGCAAGTTGACGCGACAGGCAGGTACGGCAAGCTGACACAACAAGATGACACAACAAGAGATGTGGGGAGGAAAAACGTAATGAGAGACACAACAAAGCAGGGAGCGGAGGTGGCTCAAGCAATTAGGCACCTCCCTCCCACATCAGAGGTCCCAGGTACAACTCCCAGTGTCTCTTAAAGAAACAAGAAAGACGAACAGACACAGCAAGTGGAAAAACAACAAGGAGGTGGGAGAAATAAGTAAATAAAATCAATCTTTAAAAAAAAGTCTTTATGCTGTAGCTATACCACCAAGATAATTTTTGATTCAACTTGAGCTCAGGGTCAGCATTTAAAATCAAACAACAAGTTTTTCAGCAAATGAGTGCTTTATTACTTGCACAGCCCAAAGTGTCCAAAAGAGCAGGGGAAGAGATCCCATCATGGCCAGCGTCCCTGAAAGGTCAACTGCTTAGGTCAGCCAGAGAAGAGAGACAAATTTATACTGCCAAAGAGAAGGATTTTTATACAACCTAGGGGAAAGAGTCCTGCCACCAAGAATTTCTGCTCTGATAGGCAGCTGGAACTGCTTGTTCCTGGTTTGGGGTTTAAGGTAGGGACAGGACACTCCATTAAACCTAATATTTTCCACAAACTGTGGAATGAAAACATATTGAAACATCTGCATAGTAGAAAGGGGGTGGGTAGGAGAGAGCTGGGAGATGGCCACGAGGCAAGTGTGTCCATGACTTTCCCAGTATATCCCTATCACTCAAGCACCCAAGACTCTTCCATTAACCTTTGAGTATCTTAAGGCAGGGTTGGTGTTTTCTTTATCATCTAATCCCTAGAGTTTATCATAGTGCCTGCGACAAGGTAAATTGTGTGTAAACTTAATTGAATTAAATGAGTTTAGTTATATTTTAATATATTTATTATACTAAATAATTTGAAGTGAATTATAAAATGTTTATTAAATTAATATGTCAGGACCTAAGAGTAGAACATAAAGCACAATAAAGATTGTCTGGAGGCACTAGCAACATATTCACAGCAATAGGTAACTCCTTGAAACCAGGGATTTGCAAAAGGGTATTACCTTGAGTGCCAGGCTTCAAAAGGAAGGAAAAAATCTCATGTAGATTGATGGAGAGGCTGAAAATCATACTTTCCAAAACAAATTAAGGTTTACCTATTCTTTGATTTTATTGCATTACTTCAAACCAATAAGCTGGTTTAAATTTTTTTTATAATCTACTTTTCAGTTCTAACCATCTCTTTTTTGACAAAAGCTGACTATATACTTACATTAATGATATCCATAATAATTTTGAATATACCTTGATTGATTATTAAAGCCATCACAGAGAAACATGCTTTATGTGGAATAACATATTTGCACTTGCATAATGTTCATATAAGTATATAAAATTTATTATTTCCATTTTACCCATAAGAAAAATGAGGAATAAAGAAGATCAATTTTTCAAGACAAGCAAATAATAAGTCATGGAATCAGTTGGGAAAGAGGTATCTATTGACTTGAGATTTTAAACCTGAATCTATTGACAGGATTTTTTTAAAATCACATTTTTGTGGATATTATATCAGTTTTATCTTCCTTCCTTCCTTCTTTTGTCCCTACCTTTCACCCTCCTTTCTTTTTTCCTTTCCTTTTTCTTTATGTCTTCTTTAGTACTTCCTTCCTTCTTTCTCTTTTTCTTGCCCTTTTCCTCCCCTTCCTCCTCTTTCATCTCTTCTTCTTTTCTTTCTTTCAGCACCTAGCTATGGTCAAACTTTCTCATGCAGAAAGGAAAGAAAGTCAATAGATATGAAGAAAAAAAAATATTCAAAACAAAATACTAATTATTACAAATTCTTCCTAAAGACAACTCTGTATTGAGGAATTCTCTTATATATTGTTCTATTCTCTGCCTACTTGTGAGTTTCCTTATTTTTTCATTATAATTGTGGTAGTTTGAGTCTTTTGTGGACCCCAGAAAATTATGTTCTTGAATTGATTCATTCCTGTGGGTGTGAAACTATCATGAACCTCTGATTAGATTAGATTCAGTTAAGGGCTATTTGATTAGATTACTCCAGTAAGGCATAGCCCAGGGTGGATCTTAATCTTCTATTGGAATCCCTTATAAACTGTAATCTGTGAGGCCACAGAGGTAGAGAAGAACCCTAAAGAGAGAAAACCATGAGAGCAAAAGCTGAAATCAATGGAACCCAGGAGACAGGAAGCTAGAAACTGAAAGTAATGGAGCCCAGAGAATAAAGCAGAGACTGGCGGATGTCACCATGTGCCTGATGGCCAACAACTGCAGCTTGGAGGGAAAGCATTTTTGAAGATGCCTCAGAACTGTAAGCTTATAAGTTAATAAATTCCCATTATAAAAGCCAACCCATTTCTGACATATTACCTTGGCAGCCTTTAGAAATCTAAAACAATAATCATAACTATATTATTACTATGTGAGATGTTTTTCTGCAGTTTCTATTTCAATGGAGACCTCATACTCTAGAAATCCTTTTCCAGGATGTTTGAAGAAATACTTTGAGGCTCAGAGAGGTAAAATATCTCCAAATGATGGGCTCATTTCTAGACAAGGAAGCTATGAGATGAAGAACTTCTAAACCACCTGTGCTTTGAATATCTAAGAATTACAGCAACTTTGAAGACAAATCCTACAATACTTACTTGTGTTTCCAATGTAAAAAGTAGAACATTCTCAAGAAAATTCATAATAAGCACACCTGTACTACCAAACTATTTATTCCTCTAAGGAAAATGTCTTTACTCAATTTTAGGGGGTGCATTTTACTCACTGAAATTTGTCTTACCTTGCTTTGTCCTTAAAGAAAAGGTTTATAATCATCTTGATATATATTTGAATCAGTGTGAATTTCAAACTGATAGATAAGCAAAGCTGCTATTCCTTCTCAAAAGGATGTGACAAATAATTTATACAAGTGTGTGTTCTTGTTGAAATCTCTTTAAATGCCTGTTATTTGGGGAGACTTCAGAGTGGCTTGTTTTCTGTGCTGCAAGTGGGATACTTTTTTTCTAGTGTCTGCAAGAATTCAAGTGTTCATAAGTTCATGTATTCAATATTTAAAACATGATTCTTTTTATTCTGCAAAAATATTTTTAATTTATATGCTTGTTTGCTC
Organism: Cabassous unicinctus; assembly: GCA_029593785.1. Classification (NCBI taxonomy): domain Eukaryota; kingdom Metazoa; phylum Chordata; class Mammalia; order Cingulata; family Chlamyphoridae; genus Cabassous; species Cabassous unicinctus. The sequence goes on from JAQZBX010042816.1 coordinate 12,099, forward strand.
TTATTGAATGTAAAAATAGACTTACACACAGAATTCACTAAATGAAAGTTTCATCATTATACATAGATTCGTTTGAACATATTTCCAAAGCCTATTTAGAATGTTGCTTTGTTAAGTTTACATAAATTTCAGCTATATATGCATATACATGTGCATATATGTATTTTTTTATATGTGTATATATATATATATATATATATACACACACACATAATTATTTGTTTGTATTTGTACACTAGAGGATGCTACAATGAACCCCTTTTGGGATCAAAGCATTAATTTCCCCAACTCCTGGGTGCTGAGTGGATGTTGAGGGGTGTCAAATGAGTGAACCTCTATCTGATAACTGCTCTTGACAAAAGAGAACTGCCTTGCCCCAGGCCAGCCTACTCCCTGGTAGTAGTTTGTCCTCAATGACTGATCAACATGGGGATACAAAGGCAAATGACCATTCACTTATCTCATTTGGGGTGTTTTGGTAGGGCAATCCCAGCTCCATGGTTCCCAGTAGGATTGACTGAGTTAATTATTGCTGCTCTATATATATACACATATATATGTATATGTATATATATGCTCCTTTTTTTCCAATTGTTTCATAATAAAGAACCTGGCTGGCCTCTATGTCAGATTCCTAGGAGATTTCCTCTAAATGTTTGGTATTTCCTGTATAAGAGTGTCTTTGTTATTCATGGTAAGCCCTCCAGACCACACCTAGTAGCTTACGCTAAGGAAATGACTCAGGGTAGGGCTGATCATGCTAGTAAGACCAATCATTTGATTAGAGGTGTAAGACTTTGAGTCATGTCTTATCAGCTGGCTTTCAAACCTCCTGGGAAGAGAGAAGCTTTGAGATTGAGCTCAGCCAAATAGGCATTGATTTAATCAATGATGCCTACATAAAGAAATCCCAATACAAACTCTAGACACCAAATCTTGAGTGAACTCCCCTAATTGATAATACACAAGGATGTGTTGAGAGGGTGATGCATCTTGACTGCATGGAGAGAGGACACGGGAGCTTCACATTTGGGGAATTTCTCAGACTTTGCCCTATGTGTATCTTCTTTTGGCTCCTTTTTATTTATATCCTTTTAGTTATAATAACTATAACCATAAGTATAGAACTTTCTTGAGTTCTGTGAGTCATTCTAGCAAACCTGAAGGGAGGGCAGGAACCACTGTATTTGTAGCCAGTTGGTCAGGAATGGGAGTGGCCTGAAAACCCATGAATTTGTGGCTGGTGTCTGAAGTGAGGGCAGTAAAGTGGGGACTGTGCTCTTAACCTGTAGAGTCTGCACCAACTTCAGGTAGTTAGTGGCAGTATTACATTGCACCAATCCTTCCACATGCCCTTGTATGTGCCCTTCCACATGTTCTCAGGAGCACCTTCCAAAAAAACTTCCTATGTGCAGTCTTCTGCCTCAGAGTCTGTTTTCCTTGGGATTCCAAAATAATTGATTCTTATTCTATATTTAAATATATTTGATTCTAATTTTTTGTCTCATGGGCACTGCTAACTCTTCTGTTTAAAGTCACGTTGCTATATCCATGGCAATTTTTTTAGTGGTTCTTAGTATGATAAGGGAAGTGCTAGGACCCTAATTCCCCTCAGCAGAAGCCCACAGCTTTAGGAAAATAAACTTCCCTTGGTCCTTTTTCTCCCCTCCTCCCCTTTTCTCCATGGAATCCACATGGTTAGGAAGATAAGCACTCTCCACCTCCCTGTCCCTTTCAACTAGAATTTACAACTCTATACAGATAATGACTCTTTTCCTCCTTAATAGCCCTGTGCTTTAGGAAGATAAGCTAACCTTGCTCTTTTTGCTTTTGTAACCCTGCCTGCCCGCTTGCTTAGGAATTTGCCCACTAGAGTTCCGCTTAGAGTTCCTATATAAATTTATGAAAATCAGGACACAGGGCTCAGAATTTGGAAACTGAATTCTCCTCTGGGCCCACTCATAATAAAACCTTGTTCATCAGCCCCGCCCCAGAGTGCCACTTGGGTTTTTCATTCCGTTGGCTGCAATATTTGGTTCCTTGACTGGGAAAACCCAATTGAACAGGACCGTTGTGCCTCTGGCTTGGGACTGACGGGTGTGGCTAACTGCAATCACCGAGTGAATTGAGGTAGGCACCGCCTGTCCTCTTGATGGGACCTCTTTCTGAGGCAGTCCCCGCAAGCTGTGTCCTCACACCCCGGCCTGACTCAGTGGGGAGGTGGACTGAACAGTGCCAGAAGACTCCGGAAAGATAAGGCCCTGGGTGCCAATCCTCAGTCAGGTCCATCTCCAGACAGAAGAGGGACTGATCACCTCCTGAAATCTCAAGTAACGAGATTCCAGAATAAGGCAATCCTTGTGGGAGGACTGCATAACCTCTGAGTGACTGTGTGAGTGAGTGAGAACGGCAGAGTTTGCATCTGCCATACCTGTCTGTGACTCCAAAGCTTTATGCTACAGAGCCCGTGTGGACCCTAGCCTGTTTTCCGCAGCTACATCATATGGCATAACGGCCACCCCGAACACTGCCCAAGCGCCTTAGCCAAGACGAGCCAACGTTCTCACAAGAGACGCGGACAGGCAGGCCTCTGAGTGGCCTCAGTAGAGGCAACCCATTCCTTCGTCTGTCTTGCACCACCGACTCAGGGTGTGGACTTATTACTGTTAATTCCTGAGGGAGGGACTGTGTAACTTCTGAGCGATTGTGTGTGTGAGTGAGGATAACAGAGGCTTGCCTCTGTTATTCCAGTCTGTGACTCCAAAGCTTTATGCTATGGAGCCTGTGCGGGCCCTAATCTGTTTTCTGCAGCTACGTCATATGGCATAATGACCACCCCGAACACTGCCCGAGCACCTTGGCCAAGATGAGCCAAATTTCTCGTGAGAGACATGGACATGTTGGCATCTGAGTGGCCTTGAAAGAGGCAACCCCTTCCCTTGTCTGTCTTGCACCACCAATGCAAGGTATGGGCTCATCACAGTCAAAACCTACCATCTTAAACTGCATGCTCAAGAATTTCAAGAAGGGTTTTTCCGGAGATTATGGCATCCAGATGAACCCCGGCACCCTCTGAACCTTATGTGAAGTAGAATGGCCCACTTTTAACATGGACTGGCCCTCGGAAGGGACCCTGGATATAACCAGGGTCTGTGCAGTGTGGCTGGTTGTCACAGGAACTCCTGGCCACCCTGATCAGTTTTCCTACATCAACTCTTGGTTACAGATAGCCCAGACTCTGCCTTCTTGGGTTCGATTGTGTGTTGGGAAAAAGGGGCAGAGCAGGGTCTTGGTTGCACAAGGAACAGGGCTCCAGAAGCCAGTCATTCATCATGGGTCCTCAGAGGATAACCCACCACCCCCACCCCCACCACCATACACTCTGGCCGCTCTAGCCTCTCCTCATAGCCCAGGAGTGCAGGCAGATCTCCCAGAAACACCCCTACCTTTGGTCTCTCCTCCTAGCCCAGAAGTGCAGGCAGATCTCCCAGAAACACCCCCACCTTTGGTCTCTCCTCCTAGCCCAGAAGTGCAGGCAGATCTTCCAGAAACACCTCCACCTTCGTCCCTCCAAGAACATTGACCCCTTCTGAGGAAAGCCCTGGAACCCCACTAGTAAGGAGGCTCCGGTTGGCACAACCCACGTTACAGATGTCCCTCCGTGAAATACAAGGTCCAGCCCAGATCAGCGAGAAAGGAACCATCCAACCCAGGAAGCCTGTATTATACTACCAGTCCTTCACAACTACAGACCTCTTAAGCTGGAAGCACCACACCCACTCTTACTTGGAAAAGCCCCAGGCCCTTATTGATCTCATGGAATCCATTTTCCAAACCCATCATCTTACTAGGATGATTGCCACCAACTCCTCTTGACTTTGTTTAATGCGGAGGAGAGACTACGGATTCTGATGAAAACCTGAAAGTGGCTGCAGGAGCAGGCCCCTACTGGCTCTTAAACCCGGAAGACTGGACACAAGAGGTGGCACCAGAAGCCCAAGTGAACTGGGACTTCAACACTGATCAGGGACAGGCTGCACTCCAGCAATATAAGGAAGCACTCCTCTGAGAGGTCCAAGAAGGGACAAAATGACCCACAAACATGACAAAGACAAATTTAGTTGCTCAAAAGCCTGATGAATCTCAGGGAGATTTCTATGAACTACTTTGCGAGGCCTTCAGAATCTACACCCCTTTTGACCCAGAAGCTCCGGAAAACCAGAGAATGGTGAATGCCACCTTTGTTGCACAGGCAGCAATGGACATTAAAAGAAAGCTCCAAAAATTAGAAAGGTTTGCGGGGATGAACATCTCTCAACTCCTGGAAGTCGCCAACAAAGTATTCATCAATTGAAATGAAGTCGCCGAACAAGAATCCAAGAAGTGAATAAAACATCAAGCCTCCCTACTGGCAGCAGCCTTGGGAAATCCTGACCCCACCAGATGAGAAGGACCACCTTGAAAAGGGGAGAGAAGCACCAGAAGGGTGCTCCTGGCCAGAGACCATAGTGCTTACTGCAAAAGAAAGTGGACATTGGAAAAACGAGTGCCCACAAAAGACTCAGGCACATAGAGGGAACATTCCTAAAGGGAAATACCAACCTGAGTCCCAAGACCATCTAATTGGGTTGGCAGGGCTCAACCCTGAATATGGGCGACTGGGCTCACTGGAACTTGGCCCCCACAAGCCCATGGTCAAACTACAAGTCAGGGGCCAGTCAATGACTTTCATGGTGGACACTGGTGCCGAATATTCTGTGATCACAACCCCTGTTGCCCCCTTTTGTGGAAAAACTGCTAATATCATAGGAGCGACTGGGGACCAGTCAAGCCAACAGCCTTTTTGCCAGTCAAGAACTTGCCAGCTTGGTGGCCACGAAGTGACTCATGAATTTCTGTACCTGCCTGAATGTCCAGTTCCCCTATTTGGTAGGGACCTCTTAACCAAACTGGGAGCCCAAATTACCTTCAAACCTGAAGGGCCAGCAAGCTTAAGCCTCGGGACCAGCCTCACTCTCCTCGTCACCGTACCCTGAAGAGAAGAATGGAGACTTCAGGTGGAAGAAAGTTCAGGCCAGAATCCGGAAAAACTGCTGGAATTTTTTCCCCAGATTTGGGTGGAAAAAAACTCCACTGGGAATGGCACGGAACCATGTACCCATCATCATTGACTTGAAGCCTGGAGAAGTCCCAGTCCGGCAGAGGCAGTATCCGATCTCCCATGAAGCGCAATTGGACATGGTCGAACACACAGATCACCTGAGAAAAGAAGGAATTCTGATCGAGTGCCAGTAACACTGGAACACCACATTATTACCAGTAAAAAAGTCAGATGGGACCGGATATCGGCCAGTGCAGGATTTACCAGCCATTAATAATGCCACTCTCACCTTACATCAGTTTTTTCCCAACCCGTACACTTTGCTAGGACAGCTGCTTCCTGAACCCCTCTGGTTCACTTGCCTGGACCTGAAAGACACCTTCTTCTGCCTGCGGCTGGTCCCCCCGAACCAGCCTCTGTTTGCCTTTGAGTCGGAAGATCCCAAAACCCAGCAGAAAATTCAGCTGGACCCGACTCCCACAAGGCTTCAAAAACTTCCCTACCCTTTTCAGGGAAGTCTTGGCAGCTGGTCTGGCCACCTACCCCTGGGAAGACTGCAGGTGTGCCCTCTTGCAATATGTAAATAACCTCCTACTTGCCAGTGAGATGGAAGAGGACTGCTGGAAGGGTTCCAGACTCTCCCACAACTCTTAACACAGACTGGGTACAAAGTATCTTGGAGAAAGGCCCAGATCTGTAAACAGCAGGTCAAGTACCTCGGGTTCAGGGTCACACAAGGACACTGGATGCTCAGACCCGAACAAAGAAAAGTGATCTGCACCATCCCTACCCCCACCACAAAAAGAAAGCTTCCTGAGTTCCTCGGGGCTGCAGGGTTCTGCTGCATCTGGATTCCTGGGTTTGCAGCCATGTCCATACCCCTTTACGAAGTTCTGACGGGTCCAGAAAAAGAACCTCTTGCCTGGGGAGAAGCTCATTAGGGGGCCTTTCAAAACATCAAAAGACAACTCAGCTGAGCCCCTGCCTTGGGGCTCCTGGATGTAACTCGAAACTTTAACCTGTTTGTGCATGAAAAGAACAAAGTAGCATTGGCAGTTCTCACACAAACAGTCGGCCCCTGGCAAAGACCCATCGCTTACCTCTCCAAGCAGCTGGACAACGTGGCTGCAGGGTGGCCGCCCTGCCTGAAAGTCCTGGCAGCAACTGTAACCCTCATCAAAGAAGCCGACAAATTAACTCTCAGACAGGCAATTCATGTTATGGTGCCACACGTAGTCACTGCCCTAATAAACTCACACGGGCATCGGTGGATATCAAATCCCCGGCTCACACAGTACCAAGGTTTACTCTGTGAAAACCCCAGAGTGACAATAGAAACAGAGTACAGTCTAAACCCTGCCACCTTTTTGCTAGATGAGGAAGCGGCTCCTGAGCATGACTGTGTTGAAGTGACTAAGGAACTTTACGCCAGTCGCCCCAAACTCCAAGACAAACTGCTCCCTTCCCCAGATCAGACACTATTTACAGATGGGAGCAGTCTTGTTAAAAATGGGTAAAAGCTTGCTGGATATGCAGTCACCATTACTGAACGGGTGGTGGAAGCGGCATCTCTACCGCAGGGATGGTCTGTGCAATGAGTTGAACTCCAGGCACTGGTCCGAGCCCTGCAGCTAGCTGCCGGGCAAGCAGTAAACATTTACACTGACTCTAAGTACACATTTGCTACCATTCATATCCACGGGGCAATTTATAAAGAAAGAGGTCTCCTAACCGCAGGAGGAAAGGAAATCAAAAACAAAGAAGAAATCCTCCAACTGTTAGAAGCAATCTGGAAACCAGAAAAAGTCGCCATCATCCACTGCCAGGGACATCAGAAAGGAATGGACATGGTCGCTCAAGGAAACAGGCTAGCTGACAAAGCAGGTTGACAAGCAGCTGAAGGAACCCATGGAATATGAGTCCTGGAATTGACACTGCAGCTTTCCCTCTTAGGACAAAAGACTAATCAACTAAGCTATACCCTGGAAGAACAGGAATAGGCTAAGAGAGAAGGGGCAAGCCGAATCCCCGAAGGAACTTGGCTGCTCCCGGATGACCGAATTTTTGTCCCAAAAGGAGCCGCTCATGCCCTCATCCAGCAATACCACCAACTCACCCACCTAGGGAGAACTGCACTAGAAGTCTTGCTCGGGTGATACTACTACATAACCCAGCTAGCTTTTCTCTGTGCCACCATCAGCAGCCAGTGCCAAGTTTGTGCCAAAGAAAACCCTTTGCAGGGCCCCCATGCTGCTGCAGGTGTCCAGCACACAGGGACGGCCCTCTTTGAAGATCTCACAGTAGACTTCACAGAAGTGAAACCAAGTTGGGGATACAAATATCTGTTGGTGATGATATGCACCTTTTCAGGTTGGATAGAAGCTTTTCCCACTCACACCGAAAAGGCAAGAGAAGTGACTAAGGCTTTACTTAGAGAAATCATTCCATGACACGGGTTGCCACTGTCTATTAGAAGTGACAATGGCCTGGACTTTGTGGCTGCTGTAGTCCAAGAACTAGCAAAAATGTTAGGAATCAAGTGGAAACTCCATACCACTTACAGGCCCCAGAGTTCAGGGAAAGTTGAATGCATGAATCGAACCCTCAAAGCCACCCTAGCCAAATTCTGCCAAAAAATTGGTATCCCCTGGGTAGACTTACTTCCCTTGACCCTTCTCCAAGTTAGGCGTACCCCAGGACCCACAGGCTATTCACCCTTTGAAATTTTATTTGGGTGGCCACCCCCAATTATCTGGGCCTTCAAAGGAAATCTCAAACTTCTGGGGGAGGCTAGCCAAGATTCCATTCTCCAGCTGCTGGGGAAAACTCTAGCTGAAATACGTAAAACTGTCTTGTCCCGGAATCTGCACCCCCACCGGCCAGGGGACCTAGTCTGGGTCAAAGACTGGAAAAAAGAACCCCTTCAGCCTTCCTGGACAGGTTCACATACTGTGATCCTTGTAACTCTTTCTGGTCTTAAAGTTGCAGGCACCGTCCCTTGGATCCATCATTCCAAGGTCAAGAAGGCACACCCAGATAAAGAGCAGGACAGCTGGGCAGCCCAACCCGTACCCGGCCACCCCTTGAGAGTGAGAGTCGCCCGGGATCCCTGAGCACTGATCTCATCAAACGCCTGCTGAATGGACCCCTGCTCCTGGTGGATCCTGTGCCTATATGGCCTGCTCACCTTGGTATTTGGAGTTGGACTTGCTGCTGTGGCACCTGAAGACTGGACAATTGTGAATAAAGCCTTAATTGCAATTGCTTACTGGTGTATAATAGGATGCTTCTGCGCCTTGACTTGCTTGTCCTTTCTTCCTTGCCCCCTCCCTAGGAGCCAATACCCGCCCACAAAATCTATGGCAGCTGCAAGTTAGTCAAAGCTGGGGCAAACAATTCATGCTGAAAGCTTCAGTCCCGTTCTCGGCAGGTGCAACTTCAGCCTCTGTAATATTTGACACTTGCAGGGCAATGCACGATCATGCTCCTTACACCTTGCTAGTTGCCCCGTACCCCTACACTCCCATACCTGTCCCCAGGAGAGCGTGTAGGGGTTGTAACTATGGGAGTTATGACAAATACCTCTGCAGAGACCCCCAAAAGAGCGGAGGTTTCTGCCGCTCTTGGAGCTTGCTGGTAGGTGCCACCACTCCCTGGAAGGGGTTCCCACCGACTTCTTCATATCTCTTACAGAAACTCCCCAGCCCAGCAGGGTGTGGCATAGAAACCTGTGACCCTGTAAAACGTACCTATTAAACCTAACCAATGGATCAGAAAATACCTTTTTAAAGGCCCAAACAGGACAAAAACTAGGAATCAGAATAAACGACCCATCAGGGCCAGACCCAGGGACCCTCATACTGGTCCAACTAATCCTGGTAACCCAACCCCCAGAGAAAATCCTGATGAAAAATATCAGAAAAGCTGCCCAGACGCTAAAAGCCAAAGTTAGAACAGCCCCCCGCAACGTCCTTTTGAACCAGGTTTGAAATTTCCACCAAATCCTAAATGAATCCCAACCCAACATAGATGCCTCCTGCTGGCTATGCCCTTCTTCAAGTCTAACCATCTTCCCTGTACCTGTCCCATTGAATGTAACCCTCTTGACCCATGACAGCTCTGCAGCGGGAACCAGGCCCCTCCCAGTCCACAAAACCAAACCCCCAGGAAAACTGACAAACTGTAAAAACATAACTACCGGATCTCCTTCAACCATCCTCCCACTTGGAAGAGCCAACTGTGACAACACCCACCCAATCAATGAGCCTGACCTATGCGTTGCAAACTCTACCATCTGGGTTTGTGGCACCAACGCCTACTGGTGCCTACACGAGGATGGCCAGGGCATCTGTTACCTGGCTTGGCCAGTACCATCATTCTCAGTGTATGGAGAAGAATTTCCTGGAGAGCTCTCCCGAGCCAAACGAGCAATACAGGCAATCCCGATACTCAGGACTAGGTGCAGTCAGGAGCACAGCAGTAGCGGTCAGGAGGACTTACAAACCCTAGCACGGGAAACATCAAATGACCTCAAAGAAATATCAGGAGCCCTCAACGGGTTGCAAGACCAGATAGACTCATTGGCAGAAGTGGTTTTACAAAACAGGCACTAGACACTGTCTAGACACTGTATTAAGTAAGCTGCATAGCATATAATGGTCTAAGAACTGTAATAAGCATATAAATGGTTGGCC
>JAQZBX010042817.1:0-21880 GCA_029593785.1 Cabassous unicinctus
AAAAAAAAAAAAAGAATGCTCTGTCTGCTCTACAACCTTTGCTTGTTTTAAATTTGTTTGATCTTTTCTGCAGCCAAACAAATTCACAGTGCTCATAAAGAACACATCTAAAACTTCTTATCCTCCCAGTACAGCATGGAACTCTCCAAGAGGAAGTTTTTAAAATTAGCACTGATTCCATGCCACGTGGTAAAATTTGGGTAGATACCAAGACATTGTTAATTATAGATTACCACACTAGTGCTCAGGCAACTGCCCATGTGACATGGAAAGACCCCATTTTGTCATCAATTATTAGAAAGAATACTCTTTGGAAAATTGCCGACCATATTCCTTCTGGAAGAAAACTTTTCTTATTTGAGGTAGAAAATTTTGGTCAGTCCTTCTCTATTATGATTTTTCTGTTACTCCTTTCTGACATAGCTTTGAATGGAGTTACAGAATGTAACTATTAATACATCACCTTGTGGAAATCTGTCCTTTAAGTTTTCAATATAACTGTATACTAAGGGAAAAAATACAAACATCGTAATCTAATGGGCCATGACTCCACAATTACTTCCTGAATTCCACCTCTGAATGCATAGATGTATAAAGGAGTATACAATTTAGTCCCTGCTATCAAGAACCTTGCAGTCTATTTAGGAGATGAAATATACACCCTAAAAGTTAAGGAACGTTGCAAGGCAACAATAAAAGAGATGAAACAGGATAGCATAGAGGTAAGCAATTTTAATGGCCTATGCGCATTTTTCTAGGATCCCACATAGACGTGAGTGTGCTTCCACCATGCCCTTTGCAAATTTTAGCCAGAAAAGGAACTGAACTCTAGGCATTATGATATTCCATTACAAAATATTCTTTCTTCTGGATGCTCAAGACCATGACTTAAACAGGATCATCCTTTGCCTTTTTAAAAGGTTTCTATCTCTAATCTTTGGGAATGAGATGTGATGTTATTGCTTTATTTGCTACAATATGCAGAAGTGAGATTCAGGAACTGAACTGCTGTGCATCCCCAGAAAATTCAAATTATGATCCCCCCACCCCCCAAAAAATTAGTGACATCTTTAAAGAACACACTAACAACATAAAGCAAGGAGTTCTGTTGCTTCGTTTAATTGAGTTATAAACAAGAAAACTATCGAATCCTGCCGCTGCCCTATTGATGCATGTGGACGTGTGAATTTTCTCCCATGTGTTTGCTCTGTCTTTAGAACACCCACGGTGGAGATGAATCACTAATGTGTGTATTACTCTGACAGTCCTAGAAAGTATCAAGTCTAAAAGCCAAACCCAGGAAGCAGCATTTCATTTAGTTCCCGGTGTACTGCTAATTGATCCCAAACCGTTCATTACTGTCTACTGAAAAGGGCTAAGTAGAAAGTAGGCATTTAGAAAACGACTTAACTGAAAACAAGACAGAGCAAAATTCTAGGCTTTGTGAACTTCAGTTGCTCTGTTCCTGTATTGCCACACTGATTCTAAGTTTATCTTTTATTTCAGGTCATGTGGAAACCTCCAACCTTCCAGAATGGGGACATGCTTAGCTATGAGATCCGCATGCCCAACCGTCATATGACAATAACCAATGTGACTTCCTCAGTGTTAAGTCAAATAATCACCCATCTGATTCCTTTCAGTAATTATTCTGTTACCATTGTAGCTTGCTCAGGGGGTAACGGATACCTAGGAGGGTGCACAGAGAGTTTACCTACGTATATTACCACCCACTCCGCCCTACCTCAGGATGTCAGCCCATTGTCAGCAATTCCACTAGGTGAATCGTGTGTTGGTATTTCTTGGCAGCCGCCATCCAAGCCAAATGGACCAAATTTAAGGTAAGAGAAAAACACTTGCTTTTGGATTTTGCTGGGGATTTATCTCTCCAGAAAGGAGGAAGAGAGAATTTCACTGACATACAGATGTAGAATTATTTCCTCATTGGATATCCACCCCCCCCCCCACTCAGGACTTGTATACAATTTCATTTTCTGTGCCTTGACTGATATGAGACCATAAAAGTTCAAGGTAGGACTGTCATAGCATTGTGAAAAATTAAAAATCCTTAAAATAACAATCACAAACTCTCTAAGAATTCTTTACATAATCCATTCCTTCATATTCAAAGTATATTTTTATTTTATGTTAGGTATACATGTTCTAGGTGATACATTTGCACAAATACGCCTCAAAATTCCAGTGCTAATACAAAATTATTTGGCACATTGTTATTATCTGGAAACGTGTAAAGAATGTGGTCAGAAATATAGATAAGATGAAAGAAAAGAGTTGTGATTCTGAAATGGCTTTCTGACAACCTGAACTTGACACTTAACCAGGACTATGGAGTTGAAAATATTTCGTTGTTTATAAAGTTTTAATGGTAGCAGTCTTAGGAAATCATTAATATTATAAGCAGTCGGCATTTCTACTTCGTGTGAAGCGGGCAATAAAGTTTTGCCAAATCTGATGAAGAAGTTGTCTAAAATGTTGTAATTCTTGATGATAGTAGTACAATGGGAAATGTAGCTGATTGTTCCAAAATAATTGAATATACAAAAACTTGAATCAGAAAAATGTTTACCTGAAAAAATTTGCAGCTGGAAATATAAAGTGCTTTCTTTATGTTTACATACACACCCCACAAACACATGCCACAAAACAACCTGAATTTTGGTAATAACATTACTTGAGATAATCCCAATGTTCCTGCTTCTCTTTTTCTTTAGATATGAGCTTCTGAGACGTAAAATCCAGCAACCACTTGCATCAAATCCGCCAGAAGATTTAAATCTGTGGCACAATATTTATACAGGAACTCAGTGGTTTTATGAAGATAAGGGTCTTAGCAGGTGAGATTACAAAAACTATAAAAACAAATTGCTGGCATTTAGTTTTGGGCATGTTGAGTATTTCAAAATATCTTAGTGTCTTCATTGTGAGCATGTTATCAGTTATGCAATAAAACATGTTTAGTTATTATCTATGGCATTAATCATCAAACTGCAACAGCCAACAAGTTTACTGTTTACCATCCTAGGTGCACGTTTAAAATAAGCCATTTGAAGTCAAATTTTTAGATGTTTGAGCCTTAGCCTATTGCCTTTGTCGCAGTATTATTCAAACATGAAACTTAATGGAGGAATATGGAAATATTCAACATATACAAAACTGAGGGAATTACTGGACCTTTGTAAAACGTTAGCAATTTCTGGGAAGTAGTTGGTTATAAGTCATTGATTCAGTCTACAAAGTTATTTAGGAAACAGGCTTGGGACCTGAAAGAATTCAATCTACAGTTCAACAAAATCAAGAAATGGGCAAATAGGCAATATCAGAAAAAGAGTACTTAACTGCATGGCAGAGTTTGGAGATCTGGGTTCTGTTTCACTTGTAGTGGAGAACTTAGGCAAGTCAACTTCTCTGTTCTTCTTTGTCTATAAAATAAAGAGATGCGATTAAATGGCTTCTAAATCTTCATGGGTCCGGGCAATGTAATCAAATTTCAAGAAATAAGAGTATTATTTTATGAAAAATTTTCAGACAACGTATTTTTCAGTAACTTTTCAATCAGGATGATTATTTTTTAGACCTACCACAGAGTATAGCTTTACTCTGAAGCTTGTTTATAACTCTAGCCTTGTCTACCGACTCTGCCTTACCTCGGACTCTGTTTCTTCTGCATTTGCATTACCCTCAGCATCTGTAAGATACAGTACTCACTGGCCTAATGTGGAGATTTGAGGCTGTGTGTACCCCAGAAAACCATGTTCCTAAAGTTAATGCATTCCTGTGGGTGCAAAATCATTATAAGATAGGCCCTTTTGATGAGGCTATTTCAGTTAAGGTGTGGCCCACCTCTTTCAAGATGGGTCTTAATCCTATTACCTGAGTCCTTTGTGAGAGAATGAAATTTAAACAGAGGGAGAAGGCCACTGAGGAAAGAGTCTGAAATCAATGAAAACCTGGAAGCGAAGGGAGAGATGTTGCCATGTGTCTTGCAGAGGAGCCAAGAATCTCTGGCAGGTGGTCTTCAGGAAGAAAACATCGCCTTAACGATGCCTTGATTTGGGCATTTTCACAACCTAAAACTGTAAGCTAATAAATTCCCGTTGCTTAAGTCAATCCATTTCATGGTATCTGCTTTAAACTCTCTAGGAAATGAAAACACTCAGCTTCTCCCCATTGCTGCCAATTTCTGTTGTCTGACTAGTTCATCCCTCCAGTCTTGGCCTAAAAGTTTCTTTGTCCAAAAAACTTTCCCTGACCACTCTCTTCCTGGTCTGAATTAGATGTCCCTTTTGTATATTTCCATAACGTTCTCCCTCACATAATTAGGTATCATTGTAATGTGCCAGCCTGGCTACTCGTCTGGACACTCCATTATATTGTCAGATCCTACATGTGTCAGGGACTTTGCGTTTATGATTTTTGTAGCCTCAATCCTTAGCATAATACCTGGTACGTAGTTGGTTCTCAAGTATTTGTTGAATGAAAGCATATGTTAACTCAAAAAATGGCAGGTTGTTTAATTTCTCTGGGCCCTTGGGATATTACCTCTAACTTCATTGTCTTTGAGGAATGGGTAAAACTAAGGAAAATTCCTCTGCCCATCTTGAAGTGCTGTGGTGGGAAAACATGAAAGATTTTCTAAAGTTCTTAGAGAAAGAGAGCATGAAAATATAACAAAGCATGTGAAATATCCTTTTTTTTTCAAGTAAATATGGTCAATTATTAGCAAATACTTATTGTTTAACCTAAATTATCACAGTCGTGATACTATTTCCAACTCTTTTTGATTCATTATTTGCTTAATTCAGCATCCCTGTGTGATTGCCACTTCAGTTGAAGAAATGCATTGATTCAATGATTTCTTTTTGCCTACTGCATGCTAAGGCACTGTGATAGGGTACAAAAGATGCCCTCAAAGACTTCATGGCCTAGTAGAGGAGCCAACATACACTCACAAGCACACATACAGTTTGCATCCATATTGAGTGCTATCCTCACATTTACAGAGTTAGCAAGTCTGCCTAGAGAAACAGCACGGAAAAGTAACTTCCTATGATCTGTGAACTCTTAAGTGCCTTACATTAATAGCAATTTCAAAAAAAAAAAAAAAAGGAATAGAAGCTGACTAATATTACTGAATCTGATTTTCAGCTATCAGATGTTTGTAAGAAACACCAAAGAAGTCCTAGGAAGTTAATTATGTAGGTGGTCCCGTCTGTAACGTTACTTCAGGTCATTTAGTCAGGGGTTGTGTTTTTTTCTCTCCAGTGTCTGACTAGAACATGTGCAACTGGCAGCTTTCCTGATAAAGTATTGACGACAGCCCACCTTTCCACTTCCCAGATGTGCAGTGTAGAAACTGCCCTGGCTCCAGGGCCCTCTGAAGACATCCTGCTGTTGTGGGAAAACCACCTGCTGTGTTAACACTAATAATCCTAATAAGAAGAGGAATGAGAAGCCTGCTTTACTTGTCCATAGTACTAAAAGGATTTCATTTTGCATGATCCTCATTTTAACCCTATGAGGCATTATTTTGCCTATTTCATAGAAGAAACAAATCCTTATTTAAACATTAGGAACAAGACCAAAAACTATTATTGTATTTTTAGTGATTTCCCTAGAGATTTTTAATGACAGGTCCTAATGTATGTAAGATTTAAGAAAAGAAAGTTAAATTCCCACAAATTAAATTGAAACATGCGTTGACATAAGCCTACCAATGACAGCTACTTCTAGAATGGAAGTGTGCAAATAACAAAACTGTGCTGAGATGATATTTTGACTAGCCTGGTAATGCTGCATATCAAGGGATTACTTTTTTGCTGCTATGACTAGCAAAGATTTTGAGGGGTTTCAAACAGTTGCTTCGTCCCATGTACCCAGATTGAGGTAAATTTTAAAAAGTAAGCATTTCTTTTAATACTCAAAATAAATGGCACAATATTCATATTGTGAGAATTTTTTTCTAAGTTTAAAAAAAGCTAGGGGCCCTTTCAGCCCAAGGCAGTGTGTGGGGTGGGGGGGGTGTCTCTCACAAATTTGAGAAAACAGGAAAATCATTAGTCCAGTGGTGGGTTCTACGCTCTGTGCCAGTTTTTCTGTTAAAAAGTAGTGATCTTGCTTGGTCAGACGGTTGGTTACGTTGTCCATCTTGACAGAAGCCAAGGCTCACCATCACCATTGGTCAGCTAGAGAGTGGTCTTTCAGATTGCAGAAGAAGGGGAAGCAGCCAAGTGTTCTCTCCCCACAGCACACCCCGATTGTCCTATGCACCTGGGTTACAGCTCCTTAATGGCACTTGGGGGGAGGGGGGAGGCGGGGCAGGGAAGGGAGTGTTTAATTGATTTCTAATTCCTTTAGAAAGATGATATAATTTCCTGTTCTCCCCCGAATCCACCATTCCCTATTTCTATCTTAACTTACAGCTATATAAATATAGTTTGAATATAGAAATTGGAGCGCTTCTTCCCCTTTTGACTTGATATCACCAAAGCTACATCTAGAATCAGCTTTTAAATGGCATTTCGCTTTCTGTAAAAAATAAAATTAACTTAAAATTCACTGGGCAGCCCTCTACGAATGTATTTATGACATAGTAAATAAAAATTGGAGTCAATTTCCCTGCTCGAGGGGTCTCTTTTGATTAGTTATGTGTTTATAATATGTAGAAAAACACACCAATTTAACTTAAAAAATGCCATTGTATTCTGAAACTCAGATCATTCTAGTAGTTATATTTTCCTTTCTGTCTACATTTACAAAGCAGAATATTGAGCCAATTATCCAGACAGTTTTAATCGAAACGAAAATACTTCTGCTTTGCTCTTATGATTATTTTAGGTAAGGACAGTGTTACCTGAGTTACACAGCTAATTGCCTCCTCAATGAGTTTTGTCCTGCCTGTGTAGACACAGGCTCAGTGTAACTGTAGGTTTAAACTGCTTGACAGTTTTCTAACTTCTCTTCCTTAATAATTCTGCACAAAGTGGCCAAGTTATTGTTGTTGGGGGAACCATAACTTTGGGTTTCCTGACATTTTCATCACCTGGAAAATCTGGCAAGTGTGCCGTTGTCGCCTGATGTCTCTGATGTGCACCAGGGCAGTGTTTAACAAGAAGCCAGCGACCTCCTTAATATGAAGCATCAGTCCATCCTTACAATTTCAGCACCTTCCACTGCCTGGGTCCTTGAGAGATCAGATAAAACTTCTGCGAACATACTGACAGCAGGTTCTCCTTTTAGTCTAGATTTAATGAAAGTAGAACAAGGCATAAGAAATAATGGGATTTTTTCTATATTAAGGAAAACATTGACTTGGAGGTTGTAATAATTTAGCTGTCATTAAATTTACAAAGTGAGGTATACTCTAGCTCCTATTCATTTCAGTTATGTATAAATTTCAAGTATTTCCTTGAAATGGCAGTCTGAATGTTGATCTCCATGAGACTCCTCAAGAATTTGCTCGTTGTATTATCTGTAAGTGAAAGCATTCCAAATTATTAGAATTTCCTCTCATTTTCAAAGGATTGGTTATCCTTGTTGTAAATTTAAGTGCTTAAGCTAAATATATCATAAAATCTAAGTTTAACTCTTACTGGAATAAATTCTAATATGTATTTTTAACCTCATAAAAGCAAACTATTTCAAGCCTGGAAAGATGTCTTCATTTCAGGGGAATAAATTTGAAATAATATAACCCAATCCCCCTTTTTTTGTAGTGAACTTAAAGGTGCACAGATGGCATTTTCTCCTTTGCTTATATGGAAACACTGGGACAGCTCAATGTTACATGTTCCCAAAATATAAATATCTCCAAAGTGTAGCTATTAAGAAGTTAACTTGAGCATACAGAGTGGAAGGAAGACTTTTCTTCCATGCCTACCAATCTGATATAGATCCTATTCATCCTAAATTCCAAAATGTGAGTAAAAATTGGGTATAGGAATGAAAGGCAAATTTTGTCAACATTAGTGTGCCATCTCGTAGCAATGTAATCAATTAAATATTAATGAAAATATTTCTAATTCCCATTTAAATTAAACTGTTATAGTACAGTGGTAATCCCCAATGGAATTTTTTTCAGTGTTCTAAATTTATCACATGCCATCCTTTTCTAAGTGTCATTGTATTATACCTTCCCTCATGAAAAATGAGCCTCTAACTCTGAAAGTGTGCATTTTCGCATAGATATTTTTGTTTTACTAATGTTTTCTCCAAAAAACCAGTCAACAGAGTGTGGGTAAGGGGAAAATGGAAAGAAACTGCTTCATAGGTGAGGAGTTTTACTTTGGATTGCTGGAAATGTTTTGGAACTAGAGATAATGGGTGTTTGCACAACATTGCGAATATACAAAATGACACTGAATTGTTCACTTTAAAGTGACTAATTTTGTGGCTTTTGAGTTTCACCTAAATAAATTATTTTTAAAAAATGAAAAAATAAATCTAGTTTTTCCCCCTTTCTAATGCTGACAATATAGTATAGCAAAGATGGAAATTATAGCAAAATTATTTTAAGCAGCATAAGTATTATTCTGGCAGCATAAGGATGAATGGATACAAGAACATGCCAGATACAATCTTCACTCAAAATCTAAAAAGTATCATATTATAAAAATGTTCAATTGTGATCATCATTACTCTTCCATTG
Organism: Cabassous unicinctus; assembly: GCA_029593785.1. NCBI lineage: Eukaryota > Metazoa > Chordata > Mammalia > Cingulata > Chlamyphoridae > Cabassous > Cabassous unicinctus. The sequence goes on from JAQZBX010042817.1 coordinate 8,666, forward strand.
TCACAGATTTAAACTATGGAACCATCTTTGCAGTTTTATTTGTCTCATCGTTTATTCATTACCACCAAGTATTTGAGGGAGTAAGAAATCATATACTTTAAGATATTTCTCAAATTCTTACTTTTATGATGTACTCAAATATACTTTGAATTATAGTGGATGTGAGGAAGACTAAGTAGAAAAAGCAACTGAATAGCTTGGATTTTTCAGGAGCATTATTTATATTGGTGACAATATTGACACATGAATTCTGTTGGGACATCAACAAAGCTGACAGATTTTTAATTCTGATGAAAATAACCTGAGGCATTTGGTACTCAGAATTTCATTGCTTCTCCAAACACAACAGCCCCTTTCTCTGTCCTCACTGGACAAAGTACCATTTGTCACCATAGCCTAGCCTAAATTAGACCTTTTCTGTGAGGGCTTCCCTGCCTAGGTCAGGTTAAACTAGAAGCTCCATCTGATAGGTGTTTTTACAAAAAGAACAAATGAATAAATATTTTCAGATGTTTTCATTTTAAAACATATTTCTGCAAACACTGGCATGCACTGTGGCTCCAGGAGCATCGGCATCATGTTCATTATGTTTACTACATGGCACATTGTAAGTGCTAAGTAAGTATTTTTGAGTAAATAAATAAATGAATGAATGAACAAAGTGATTGATAGTGTATCAAACATGAAAGAGCAACCTAACTTGTTTCAGTATATTGTAAAAAGAACTGCCTTTCTAAGTTTCAGCAGGGATCATTTCTCTATCGAAGAGAGAGATGTGTGTCACTAACCTAAAAAATTACCTAAGTGAACTGAAGGTTATGAGACTGAATGCTTTAGTAACTATGAAACATCCGTTAATTCATTTATAAAATTATTTATTCAATAAATAAGCAGATTAAAAACTGCTCCATCTAAACCGAATCTAGTTTTCTAATTTGAATGATAACAGCTGAACCTTGAAATGGGTATTGTTCCATAAATAAGATTTTAATATGTATTATATCTACCAGGAAAATACCATAATCATGTTTATATACTACAAAGTTGACCATTTGCCAGTGGGAGTGGGGAGAATGATCTCAAAAGAATTAACCATTTAGTGAAAAACTATTATAATAGCCCAGTATCCCTAAATTGACCTACAAACAGTTATTTTACTGGCTAAAGTATAGACCCAATATAAGTATAGACCCATTCATTAATTTTGCGGGTTTTGAAAGTTGTTCCATACAGACTTTGAAATGGTACATTTTTCAAGACATGTCTGGGGACCATAATTAGCATTTAGGAAAGAAATGTATTGATACACATAACTTTGGCTATGAGTATATGATGGCAAAAGACCTAATATTTTTCTTTCAAAAGGATTCTTTTATTATTAATTAGAGGGCATGGCCCATTTCATATAAATAATCAGCACTGAGATTTATCTAAAAATAATACACATAGAGGGAGTAGAAAAACACTTTAAACCTACCAATACATTCTTTTTTAATATGAAGTGGTGAAATGCAAACTCATATATGTAAACCAGTCAGAGATAATATACATTTACTAACTTAAAGAGAAGAGTTGAGATGCAATGAAAACAGTAGATTTTAGTATTTCATTTAAGAGAATTCAAAATATTATTTCCTTAAAAGTTTAACTGAAAAATGAATCTTAAAGAAAATGCAAAAGATGGATGCATAATGTAAAATGAAACAATTCAATAAAATAATAAATAAATAATGAATATTGGGAAAAATTTTATATTGGAAATGAGGAAATCAGAGGCTCAGCTATCCCTAACCATACAAACTTAGGCAAAGCCACTTAATTTCTCAGGATGTCTGTTGTCTTACCTGTAAAATGTAGCAGATATTTTATTATTTGGAGCAGATAAACTCTAAAGCCACTTCTTATTCTAACATTTTCTTACTACCTTGAAAACAGGTGTTTCAATCACATGTATCTATGTGGTTTACTTGTCTATGCAGGCATAAATTGTGTATTTCACTATGCCTAAATTATGATGAAATCTGTTAAAGTATTGCAGCCAGAAATAAGGCCTTGCAGAGATTATTTGCAATTAAGCAGTTAGTGCACTGGATGTTAATTCCGCTTGTAGAAAAAGACCACAAAAATGGTGCCACTTTAAAGTTATAGAGATTATAAAATGTATAATATAAACATGTTGAAGACAAACTCAAATGTTTTAGGAGAGATTAGGCATTCAGACTTTAGCTAAAATTTTTAAAAACTATTCTACAAAGTAAAGCACAATTATAAGTATTTTGCCCAGAAAGAGAACTGAAATGAAGAGAAATGAAGCCAAGGTCACTGGTTCAATTCCCATGTGAACCATTAGCTTCATTTCATTCCATTGTCAAGACTTTCTACCCTGACTCACCTTTCTACCCTGACTCACCATCCTTCAGATTCATCCTAGTGGTCACAAAGGAAATTTGGGGAGACTGAATGTGTATGCAAAAATCTATCCCCACTGCTAGAAAAACAATTCAGAGATCAAGTCCCAGGGATGTGACATCATCCAAATACAGAGAGACTAGATTATCACTATGATTGTTTTCATAATGCTATCATCATCACCATCATCACTATTTTGGCAATATAGAATAATGCATAAAAGAGCAAGCCCTGGAAATTGGACTGTCTAAGTTTAAATTCCAAGTCTCCCACTAATTAGCTCTGCAACTTACACAAGTTATTTAACTTTTTGGGGGGTTATTTTCCTTTATTTCAAAACAGGAATTATAATAGTACCTTATCAGGTTGTTGTGAGAGATGAATGAGCTAAAACATCTAGTGCAAAGCCTGACGTGTATTAAGCACTCAATTAAATGCTGACTATTATTATCATCTTTGAGTCATCGTGGTTCCATAGACTACTTAGTACTTGGTAAAAATCAGAGAAGAAACAGAGGTAAGGTATGGGGAGTGAAGGGAGGAAAGGAAAGAAAGAAATGAAAAGAGGTGGTAAAACATAGAGATGTAGAAGATCTGATGCTAATATTTATTTGGGGGAAATAGATAAATAGCTTAAAAAAGTCACCAAGTCCTTACATATAGCTCCAATAGCCAAGCAGCGCTCTTGAATGTGGCTGAGGCAGAGCCCTCCAAAAATATCTCTGGGCCATGAGAGAGAAACAGGGTGAGGCAGTCAGAGTTTTTCTGCTTAGGAAATAATAAAATGATCCGAAAATCCTGAAATATTTTTGGGGTCAAATTATTTAGCACAGTCCTGCAAATGGGACCCTGCTTTTTTCATCATGACCAGTAGAGTCCTGTGCTACCAGAACTAAAGCCAAGCCACTTTTAGGTTGTGACTTATTGAGACAAATGCCCTGGACCTTGCTTTGGGAGAGAGTGAGTGGGCTTCAATTGCTCTGGGACCTGGACCGAATAACTGGCTGGTGGCTGTGCAAAGGAACGCCCACACTTACGACTTTACAGTTATCCCTTCCCCATCGCGGGGGCTAGGGGCGTGACACCTCTGCCATCTGGAAAATTGGGGTAAAAATTTTTGCCCCTCCCTTCCTACCAGAGAAGAAGTCTGAATTTTTTTCTTTTTTTGATGGGGTATTTATAGTACCTTATTTTAAAATTTGGGTTAAGTATTGCACAGTGCTATACATATACTTTATGCACTTCTGAGTTTCTAAACTTTTTCTGTGTCATCTGCTGGCCTTTGCGTGTCATCTGCGGTTTCTGCAAAACTCCTGCAAAATTCCCATTTAATTTTTAATGTAGACCCGTGATATATCAAAACCATGGTGGGGAAAGTCCCCATGTGTAAGGGATAAGTGTGCTTTCTTCCTTTTCCTTCTTTAAAGGTATCCTTGATGATCTAGTACATCTAAATTAGGCGATACTGTTCTGAGACCGACCAGTGTTTGTCCTAAGTCCTGGGTGCCCCTGGGATGGTCATATGTTGCCACAATGAATTTAGCAAGTTTCTTGCTCTAAGCTATTGTCTTGCCAAAGCCTGACTGTGCTTATAAATAGCATTTTCCTATTCAGGCTGTTTTGAACCAAAAAAAGAAAGTCTGATACTCTCCTGCCTGAAAGAGCCAAAAGAGATGAAGAATTGATGGCTTTCCTCTGTCACTGATTTAATATATGACTTGGAAAGTCCTCATAGTATCACATCTCCATGTCCAGGTTTCCCTTTCTGCAAAGCAATAGTCAGTTTTCCCTGTATTGACTCAAGGAAATATGTTCATGCTAGGGTAAAACACAGCTCACTGTAGCAGAACTCTCAGGGAGAATGTTGTATGCTTTGGTCACAGTTACGATTTAATTTAGGACTTTATCTGCCTGCCAATAAGATTATGGGAAAGAAGAGAGGTATTGGAAGAAAATGGTGATGCAGGATTCTGATATTTGAAAATGGATGAGTTTTCCAAAAGAAGAGCATAAAACTCTCCGGATCAAATTCAGATAGAAAGCTGGCATATTGCCAGATTTGTAATTGCATCTTGAATTGAGCTGTAATCCTCATCACTTCTGAAAACAATGAGAATGAGAAAATGATAAACCACATTTGTTTTAAATAGCGGTATTTGCTTAGCATTCCTAATAAAATATTTTTCTGACATTTTGTTAAGGCTGGAGAAATACAAAAGCAATACGTTTTGTGTAGGTGGAGAAGAGAAAATAATGTATTATGTGGGGGGAAAAAAAGGAAATTGTACACTTTGTGGGGGCGGGGGAAGGAAATCTTGTATTTAATGAAAAGGGAAAGCATCTACTTTGTCTTTTCTAAAATAGAAAATCAATGTGTGACTTTTAAAAAATCACCCTTTTAGGTTTACAACATATGAGTATAAGCTCTTGGTACGCAACAGTGTGGGTTTTACACCAAGCCAAGGACTGACTGTGACGACGTTAGCTGGTCTTCCAGAGAGAGGGGCCAATTTCACCGTGAGTTTTCTTAACCACACGTCCATAGGCGTGGGATGGACCGAACCAAGTGAGTAACCTTCTCTTGTCTTTATTTCCTTTTAATTTACTATTATCTGTCTGAGTTTGCCAGGTCTGCTATAACAAATACCACAGGCTGGTGAGCTTAAGCAACAGGAATTTATCATCTCACAGTTTTGGAGGTTAGAAATGCAAAATCAAGGTGTCGGCAGGATCCTGCTTTGCTGAAGTCTATAGCATTCTGATGGCGGCTTGCCAGAAACCCCAGCTCGGTCTCTGCCTCTCCAAATGGCAATCTGTCTCCTTGCCTCCAGTTTTCCATGTTTCTGTCTAGATTTCCTCTCCTTTAAGGACTCGAGTCATATGGAATTAAGGCACTCTTATCCAGTTTGGCCTTATCTTAACTAATAGGATCTTTGAAGATTCTATTTACAAATGAGTTCATTCACAGGACAGGGGTTTTGGACTTGAACATGTCTTACTGGGGAACATAATTCAACCCATAACAGTCCCCAAACAAAGTGAAAATGGACAACCGTACACATTAAAAAATAGAAATTAATAAAAAGCTGAGGTCCCTGTGCAAAATACCTCTCCTATTTCTGCACCCTTCCTGGGCCTGCTCTCCCTTCTTGCATTCCCTTTGGATTGGGAATGTATTTTCTGTCACACCAACCAGGGGTGACAGAAATGTCCATGTTTTGATTTGCTACAATGCAGTGTTGTGCGGCTTGCTGCAGAATGCTCTGCCCCAAATCTGGTGATGCAGTAAGTAAAATCACTTAATAAGATTGAAGATACATGAAAGATTTTTCAGAATAAATCATCCTCAACACTGGTACAGACAGAACCAGCTTGACTCAGGAAAATGAAGCCTGAATATCATCACTGGACTCAAAATACATCTTACAGGCAGTTGGAAGATTTCACAGATGGATCTAACATGTTCTTCCTGCGACATTAGAAACCACAGAAACCGAAATTTCAGGTCTGTTTGGTCAGCAGAGTATTTAATAGCTTCTCTGTTAATTTGTAATGATTCATTATGCCAATAAAAAAAAACACATGAATCCACCGTGGAAATATATATTGTAATCACTTTTATAGGTATAAGTCGAGATGGCGAATAGTTGAGTTGAAATTTGTTAGAAAGTTGCCACATATTGAGAACTATCTGATTTGGAAAGGCCCAATTAAAATATTTTATGACAGGAAAATCTGCCCACTAGCATAATAATCATTATATAAGGAGGATGTTGTATTACTATTGGTCAGGCAATAGTAACCACTTGATTTTTGTCCAGCCTTGCGTTTTGCTGCAGCCTCAGAGAGAAATGCCTCTTTTATTTATAACCCCTGTGTTTGCCCCAATGTGAGGTGATATCAGTTGTGACTTAAAACCAGTATTAGGAGTCACTAATTATAAATTTAAACTCATTACAGGTAATATTGATCGACATCGCTATTAAATAACCTATTTTAACAAGTCTATCACCTCTAAGGTTATTACAAGGCTCCAGGTTTCAAATGATCTGTGTCACCTGTATTGGGATCTCTTCAATCATTTCAATGGAAGAATATTAGTTAATTGATACCTACGATTACTCACTGAAACCCCTCTGGGGAAAATATTAAATTCTTATCTGGAGACGAGTTTTTTATGTATAGCATATTTTCACCCATCTCCATCTTCCTCTCTGCTCCACTATCACCAACTGATTTATCGTGAAAGTCTGCTTATAAAGTTGAATGTTCTCCCTGCTCAGCTAACATTTGAATACTTTTGTTAAGATCTGTCTGCTGAATTTTCACCAATATAGGTCCTCTATGTTATAATTGCATGCCTGAAGTAAGCTTGCTTATAAAAACTGACAAACCTAATAGATCTGAAGCAGCTCACTGAAGTTTCATTACCTTGGTAATCTGAACCTCTGACCTTCTGGATGTAGGTAATGCAATCTGCTGTTATTTCCGTTCATAGCTTAGAAATTATTCAGATAACTATTTGTGAGCACAAAGGTTAACTTTCAGAAGAGGGCCATCTCTCCAGATGCTTGTTGCATTATCGTTTTCTTCCTTTGTGCAACCTGCTCTCCTAAGTAAATTAACTAGTCACTCCTCTCTGAAAGGGCCATCTATTTTTTGCAATTTTAATTTTAAATTGTTCTCTTGATTTTAGGGGGAAATCAGCACATGGTCTGATATGCTAAAAGGCACAAACTACAGGTTGAAAGTACCTTGCGTTGAGAGTCATATGAATGCATTTATAAACATTTACTTGTTAAAAATTACCTTTCAAAAAACAATAATATGCATTTTTTAAAATGTAATCTTTCTTTACTATGACCGCCACATGTACACATCATCTTGGTAGCAAAATGTTTCTGGTGAAATTTTACCAATCACAGATTAACAGGGATAAGTTAATTGAAATTCGAAACTTTTAGAAGGGCCGGTCTGAATCACTGGCATCATTTATGTGATGTGATATGTGGTAAAATCATCCCTCCATCTCTGTCAATGATCCCTGCATTTCTTCAGTTAAATTTTTTAGGACAGATATTGTAAACTGGCAGCACATAGGCCATACTTGCCTACCCCATCCTCCATGCATTTGAAAAAAATAGAAACTTACCAGTATTTAGCAATCAGAATATTGCACATAAAGATGATAATTTTTTACTTCATTTGAAAAATCAAATAAGTAAAAATACTCTCACATTGTTGGAGGGAAAATATCAACTGGCACTGAGCAGTGGCTGTCCCTTTAGGTAGAGCACACACTTGCTACCTGGCCCAGTCCTTACCTTCCTGGGCCCCATAGAGAGTTGAGGTTCTTATCCCTGCTATATATAATACAACAAAATACTTCTGCCTAATTGAAATACAGTGAAGATAAATTATATTGGTGATAAAATCACATTTTTATTGGAAGAGATACCAAAATACCTTCACTTAAATTATTTATACACTCCTCGTAAAAGCCCTAAGAAATAGAAATTCATGCTTAGTAACTTACACAAAATTAGAGTTAGTAAATAGATGTTCCCAAGCTCAAATTTTGGGCTCAAGCATCACATTTTCTACTGTGTCTCATTAATTTAGCCATAATGACATTATCAGAATGCTTTAATAAGATCTTTCTCATTCCTACTGCTCACTCTAATACAAAAGGCAAAAAAAGAAAATGCCCACAAGGAAAAACAATGGGGAGGCAGCGTGTCTTCTGAGGCTGACTCACTAAGGGAGTGAGGCTAGAAAGAAAACACTGGAGCTGGCGAGAGAAGATATTGAAAGAGGAAATGAAAAATCATCACTTCCTTTACAAACTAAGCACTCACCTCCAACCTTTTTATTTTTATATCTTTTATCGTATATTCCTCCTTGTCTTCCTCCCTTCTCTTCCATCTTCCTTTTCTCTTTTTCTTTTCCCCTCCCTCCCTCCCTCCTTTCCTCCCTTCTTTCCTCTCTCCTTTCCTTCCTTCCACAAATATTTATCAATTTCTTTGTCCCTGGCACTGGGAATACAAAGATAAATGACATGACTCCTGCATTAGAAGATCTCAGTGTACTGTCTGGAAAATTCTTAAAGTATGAAGGTGTCATCATTAAGAGAGTAAGTTTGAATGCACAGAAATGTATCTGCTTCATCCTGATCTCTTAATTAGAAGTCACTATATTTTGTAAATAAAATTTCTGACTTTGTTTGAATTTTTCTTGTGCAGGTGGCAAGACGTATTAATAAGCTCATATCCGACATCTTCTAAAAACACTGTTCATTTAGCTCACCTCCTTCCTCTGCTCTCTTTCCCATCACTCCAGTTATCAAAGCAAATAGACCACATCTGCCCTTCTCTGTCTCCCCAGCCTTTCATTGGTGCACCTTGTAATCTGGCCTTCCCCTGGACCCCACCTATATGGCTCTCTTGAAGTCCTGGATTATCACCTAATCACCCAATCCAGGGCTCTCTTCTCAGTGCTTCCCTACTCCACCTCTCGCGCTGAGGCCATCATCACTGTAAGCAAGCCCCTCCTGACTGAGACGCCCCCTGGGCATCTTTACTGTCCTGCTACTTTACTGACATCTCCATCTCATTGTCCCTGGGGCACTTCTTCTCAAAGTTCTTCCAGTCTTCCGTTTATTCCAGTTCTCTCCTGTTGGTGATTCCATCTATTCTCAACATTTAAAATTCAATTCTCCTGTCAGAATGACAAACCTGTATGAAGCCATATGAAGAAATGATTTGAAGAATAGGCTTTGCAATCATGGAGACTTAAGTTTGAATCCCAGTTCCAGTATTTTCTGGCACTATGACCTATAAAAGTCATTTAAACTTACTAAGTCACAGTTTCCTAATCTGTTATATGGGGATACAAAAAAATAGCTGCCCTAAAATGTTAAGAAGAATTAAAGTATATCATATATGTTTAGTACTTAGTAAACATTTAGTATTGGTGTAAAGTATTATGCAATCCCTAAAATGTGCAGCGTTTTCAACAGCAGTATTACAAAGATGAAAAAAAGGGGGAAACCATTTTTATTATGGGCACTTAATAAAAGCTTGGGACATAAATATGCAAGCCATTCAAGTGAAAGCATTTCTACAGGGAATTGGGGTGTATGAAGAAGATATATAGCTTGTTAATTAGTTGATTTGGCTAAAATGTTAAACTTAGCAAATCTAATTGCAATGGCGGAAACTGCTAACTATTGCATGTTATCCATTCTCCCTTTCTTCCTTGTAATGATGGGTGGGCCTGTGTCCACCAATCCAGAGACACTACCTTCACTAGCCTCCCTTGCAGTTGGTTGTGTCCATGTGCCAGTGGTTGTATCTTTAGAATGAAAAGGAAATGATTTGTGTGCTTTGGCTCTAAGCCATCAAACATAGGGTGTGTGCCTACCTGTTCTCTCTTCACCTGTCCCATGGACTGGAAAGTGGACATGGCAGTTTTATAAGTTTTCTAGAACTTCTACAGCAGCTTCCACTCAGCTTCTGAAACTACTGCAAATACTGCAGTAACTCAATTCAATTCAATTCCAGCTGTAACTACCCAGAGCTAGTCCAGACCCCATAAGACAAGGGCAATTCACTACAAGATTCCCCTTCAGGCACCAGAGACAAGTTTGACAAAGCCCAGGTCACTTACACTTCTGACCAACTGGCTACGATTTTGGATGTTCCTACTACCCTCTTGGGTTCAATAATTTGCTAGAATGACTTATATGACTCACTGCAATATTTATGATTATAGATTTATTATAGTAAAAGGATACAAATAAGAAGCAAACACAAGAGATGCATGGGGCAAGGTCTGGGAGTGTCTCAGATGCAAGCTTCCACGTCCTCTCCACATGGAGTCAGAAGGCACAGCAATGTACTTTTCTCAATCATGAAAGCTTTCCTGGGTTTCGAGTCTCCTGAGTTTATCTGGGTCTCCAGTGTCCCAAGTTCATATGGGATCTTATTATATAGGAATGATTGATAGAATCAATGTCCATGTGGTAGAACTCAATCTGAAATCCCACTCCCTTCTCAGAGGTCAGGGAGGTGGGCTGATATGGACTGAGGTGATATGGTTCAAAGCCCCCAAACCCCTCATCACCTGGTTGGTCTTTCTGGTATGGCCAGCCCCCATTTAAGACTGCAGGTATGGCTGACCCCACCATATAACTATCAGTTATGGCCCTGGGACCACCATGAAAGATACTTATCACAGGAAATTCCAAAGATATAAAGATTGCTTCCCCTGGAACTGGGGACTAATACCAGCCAAATTTTTCATTATGCTAGAGTAGTTTTCTCAGTTTCAACTAGGCATACATGGGGACACCCTAAGAGATCCAAAGTCCCATAAGAGAAGAAGCCTAGCTCTCTGAATGACTGCATGGAGCACAATTTCCCTGCCAATCTGGTTCACTCATCTTGGGGCTACTGTGAAAGATTTTTTTTAAATTTCTTACTGTATTTCGGGGCTTCTTGGTTACAGCAGCTAAGCTAACTTACTCAGTTTCTTTTTGCCCATATCAATTCACTTAAAGTACATAGATTAGCTAACTTGTTTTCATAGCCAAACATAGAATGATGAAAAATTAACACATCTCATATACTATCACCTTTAAACACAATTTGTTCTGGTAGGTTACTGACAGAAGCTCAGCCACAATGTGAGACGGAGGTAGGTGGGGAATGCCCAAGATGTAGCTCCTTGGTTTTTGTTTGTTTGCTTGTTTTTTAGGAGGTACCAAGGATTGAACCCAGGACCTTGTACCTGGGAAGCAGTCACTCAACCACTGAGCTACATCTGCTCCCCAATGAGAGTTGTTTTTTTCATTTATTTGTTTGTTCATTTTTGGGAGGTACCGGGGATCAAACCCGGGACCTCATATCTGGGAAGCAGGTGCTTAACCACATGAGCTACATCCACTCCCCGAGCTCCTTGTTTTCTACTGATACATAAATATGAACTGTCTTGTCAAAAATAAGGTGCCAGGATTGGCTCACTGCCCAAAACGTGGCTCTTCTTACTTCTTCACGTAAATAGTATTATCCTCAGGCAGAATAAAGAATCTTCTCAAGAAGCAATTTTGATATGCTCAGATTTTCAGAGAAGTACTTAGTTGGCCCAGAGTTCATCGTAGAACTAGAAAACTGGACCCTGATTTGGAGAACCTGTGAGCAAGATCAACATTTCTACCATTAAGTAACCTTAACAGAATTTGTCTAGGTTTTCAGATTTGAACAAAATTACCTCCCAATAAGTCTGCCAATGAGCGATGGCTGAAGAATTCCATCCTAGGCAAAAATAAATAAATAAAAAATCAGGTCTACTGAATGAAACCATTAGCTGTAATCAATCTAGATCGGGGGCAACAAATTTCTGTAAAGGGGCGAATAGAAAATAGTTCAGGCTTTGCAGGCTGTCTTTTCTCTGTCACAACTACTCAGTTCTGCAACTGTAGTGTGAGAACAGCTCTAGACCATACTTAAACAAATGAGAATGGTTTTGTTCCAATAAAACTTTTATTATGGACACTGAGGTTTCGGTTTCATATAATTTTCACATGTCTCAAAATAATAGCCTTCTCTGATTTTTTTCCTCAACCATTTAAAAATGTGAAAACCATTCTTAGCTTGTGGGCCATTACAGAAACAGGTGGCTGGCTGGATTTGGCCCCTACACTCTTGCTTGTTGACCTCTGATATAGAAGCTAAAGGTCTAGAGTACATAACTATTATTGAGCTGTTCATTTAAAAAGTAAGCCAAGAAACTCTCTCTAACCATGTTCCCTGACCAGGTAAAGAGCATAATAAAATTGTATTGCCAGACTACTGTCAACTTGTCCATCTAACAACTGTGTTTGATTTATTTGGGAATCCATTACAAAGGAAAAGGACCTGCTCTATATTTGAGAATTTGCTTTCGCTAAGACCAAATTTCTGGCCAAAAATTGAAGATCATCACCGAAAATGAGATTTAGCAGAAAAGACCATTTTCAGAAGTTACAACCTTCTTCAATTTATCAAGGTTAAACTGATTTGCTGTAATTACAGTGGTACCTACTCAGAGAAATGTATGTGGTCTACAAAACATAGGTTACACATAACAGGAGAGGAATATCTGAGAAAATATTTCATCTCAATCTATGCATATTTAACATAATTGCAAAGAAATTCCCCTTCCTTTCTATTGCTTCACAAACTAGTATTCATGCCTTAACTCCAAATTATATAACTCTACCTTACACATTCACACTTTAATTTCTGTCCATCTGTTGCCACAAAAACACTGTAAACTCAAGAAACCCTAAATGAAATAAGTTCACCAAACTCCATCCCATAATTCTTTCTATGTTTTCTATCTTGTTTAATGGACTTCACCAAGAAATCAAAACCTAAAACCTGAGTTTTATCTGTAGCTCTTTCTGATCCCTTACCAACCTCTCTTGCATCATTTAAGGACCTAGGCTCCTTCCACATAGTGGATCCATCATCCCCGAGGGCCTCAGAGTCCTCTAGATGGGCAAAATAGAGAAAAATGATCAGAGACGGCCAATTGCTCTATAATAACTCAGTCCATGACTTATCACATGACCAACCCTAGATGGAAGGGCCTAGGAAAAGATATCAAGCTGTTTGATAAGAAGAAAAAAGCATGGGTGCTGGTAAGTGGAGGAGTCTTTGCCATCTCTCTCTCTTTTTTTTAAAGATTTATTTATTTATTTATCTATCACCCTCCCCCCACCCCACATTGTTTTTGGGCTCGCTGTCTGCTCTCTGTGTGTCC
>JAQZBX010042818.1:0-21879 GCA_029593785.1 Cabassous unicinctus
TTGCCCTCAGAAACTATGGCAACCACTAAGTTTCAATTTTTGAAGAATAAGGCTCATAGTTACATGCATTAATATTGAGGGCTTGACATATTGGTCTGTTATCTTTTATTAGGCACTGCCATGTTCTCAAGAGATTCTTGCCCCTCTAACTGAGAACATAGCAGTACTCCCCAAAATGGGACTTGAATGCTTTCTTGTTTATTGTGTGGATCTCTACCCACTGAGATAAGATTTTCATATTCCATAGATGTATGCCCCAGGTGTGCCTTATCTCACATATCCCCTGCCCCTGACGCCCTTCATCAGTAACCCTCCCCTGACATATCTGACAAAAGAACACTCCCACCATTGTATTTTTAACCACACACCTACAAATCCCCAAAATTCACCTTGTTTCTACCTCCAACCCTCTCCCTGTTTCCATGGATAGTTCAACTCAAACCCCCCTAACCTTACTTCCCCTCAAATTTCAGAACCTATGACACCCCTCATCTCTGCAACAACATCACCCCCATCCATTGTCGAAACATCCCATTCACTTTATCATAGGTGTTGCCCATATTGAGCATTGGCTCACCAGACTCTGCTCCCTTTCTTTCTCCTGATTAACTATTTTCCAGACTCTAGCTCTGCTCAATTTGCTTAAGCCATATCAGTGAAGTCATGTAATATTTATCCTTCAGTGACTGGCTTTCTTCTCTCAACATAAGATCTTCAAGATTCATCCATGTTGTCCTGTGTGTTAATACTGCATTCCATTTTACAGTATGTATATACATTCTATGTATATACCACAATTTGCTTATCTATTCATCTGTTTATGGATACTTGGGTTACTTCCACTTTTGGCAATAATGAATATGAACATTGGCTACTATGAACATTGGTGTGCATATATCTCTTCAAAGAAATCAGTAACTTCCTTGAAACAAATAAAAATGAGAAAACAACATATTAAAATATATAGGATGCAACAAAAGCAGTGCTGGGGGTAAATTTATAACTGTAAATGCCTATATAAAAAAGAAAAAGAACTAAAATCAAAAGACCTAACTGCACACATAGAGGAACTAGAAAAGAAGAGCAAACTAATCTCAAAGCAAGCAGAAAGAAGGAAATAAAAATATTAGAGAGGAGATAAATGAAATTGAGAAATAAAAAATCAGAAAAAATTATGAAATCATAATCTGGTTCTTTGAGAATATTAATAAAATTGACAAACCCTTAGCTAGACTAACAAAGATGAAAAGAGAAGATGGAAATATGTAAAATAAAAAGAGGGAGGGAATATCAACACTGACCTCACAGAAATAGAGTATCATAAGAGGATAAATTGAAAAATTGTATGCAAAGAGATGGACAACTTAAATGAAATAGATAAATTTCTAGAAACACACAAGCAGACTACATTGATGAAAGAAGAAATTGATGAAGTCAACAGACCAATCACATGTAACAAGATTGAATTAGTCATCAAAACCTACCAACAAACAAGAGCCCAGGACCAGATGGCTTCACAGGTGAATTCTACCAATCATTCAGGAAAGAACACCAATCCTGGTTAAACTCTTCCAAAAATAGAAGTGGAGGAAACAATGTCTATCTCACTCAATGATGCCCAAATCACCCTAATACCATGGCCACGTAAAGACACCACAAGAAAGGAAAACTACAGACCAATCTCTCTCATGAACCTGGATGCTAAAATCCTCAACAAAATACTTGCTAATTGTATTCAGCAACACATCAAATGAATTATACACCATCACCAAGAGTATCTGCAACTGCAAGCAAGACAGTTCCATCGATCTACCCTATGAAATCTAAGACCCTCATTCAGAAACAGAGTAGGTATCACCATCTAAAAATCCTCAAGAATGAGTAATGAACAGATATGGGGGGAGGAGTGTGACCTTGGACTAAAGTAGACATTATTATTCCAGCAATGGAAGATCATATAATATTGATGTAAAGGCAGTGGTCACCAGAGTTTCTAAGGGAAGGGAGAAGGAAGAATAGGTGTAACATGGGGCATTTTTCAGATGTTGGAAATGATCTGAATGCCATTGTAATTACTGATACAAGCCTTTATACATTTAGGCAAAACCTATAAAAATGTGTGGTTCAAAATGTAAATTATAATTTAAACTATTGACTATGGTTAGTAGCAATGCTTTAATATGTGTTCATGAATTGTAACAAATGTACCAGATTAATGAAAGATGTTAAGGGGAAGAGAGTGGGAGGAGGTGGGAAAAATGAGATTCTCCCTATTTTTTCAATATATCACTTATGAAATCTAAAGCTTCTTTAAAAATAAAAAAGAATAAAGGAAGGAAGAATCAATTCACTGAAAAAAGAAAGGAATAGAAGGAGACTTCCTCAACATGATAAAGTGTATATATGAAATCCCTCCAGCTAATGTAATATTCAATGGTGAACTGCTACAGGGTTTCCTGCTAAGATCTGCAACAAGACAATGATGCCCACTGTCATTGCTCTTATTTAAAATTGTGTTTGAAATACTTGTTCAAGCACTTAGGCAAGAAAAAGATATAAAATGAATCCAAATTGGAAAGGAAGAGGTAAAAGTTTCACTATTTGAAGACAATATGATACTATACATAGACTGCCCTGAGGAATCTACAACAAAGCTTCTAGAGCTGATAAATGAGTTCAGTAAAGTGGCAGGATATAAGATCATCACAAAAAATCAGTAGCATTTCTGTACACCAATAATGAGCAATATGAGGAGGATATCAAGAAAAAATCCACATACAATAGGAAATAAAATACCTAGGAATAAACTTGACTAAAGATGTAAAGGACTTGTACACTAAAAATTACACATTTTAAAGGAAATCAAAGAAGGATTAAACAAATGGAAGAATAATCCATGTTCATGGATTGGAAGACTAAACATCATTAAGATGTCTGTCCTACCTAAATTGATTTACAGATTTAAGGCAATCCCCATAAAAATTACAACATTTTTTTACTGAATTGGAAAAGTTAATTATGAAATTATTCATATGGCCAAGGGGTGCCGAATAGCCAAAAACATTTTGAAAAAGAACAATGAAATAGGAAGAATATAGCTACCTGAATTAAAAGCATACTACAAAGCTACAGCAGTCAAAACTGCACAGTATTGGCACAAGTATAAGCATACTGACCAATGGAACTGAATTGAGAATTCTGATATTGATCCTTGCATATACAGTCAATTAATATTCAACAAGGTTAACAACACCACTCAAATGAAACAGGATGGCCTTTCCTACAAATGGTGCTGGGAGAACTGGATATCAATTTCCAAAAGAATGAGAGAGGATAACCATATCATGCCCTATAGGAAAATTAACTCAAGATGGATCAAAGGCCTAAATATAAGCACCAAGACCATAAAGCTCCTAGAAGATAATGTAGGGAATCATCAATGAGATCTTGTAGTAGGAACTACTTTCATTAACTTGACACCCAAAGCATGAGAAACAAAATATAAAATAGTTAAATGAGATCTCCTCAAAATTAAAAAGAAATACAAATGGCTAAAAAGCACATGAAAAGATGCTCAGGATCATTAGCTGTCAGGGAAATGGAAATCCAAACTACAGTGAGATAAATATTACCCCTGTTAGACTGGTGGCTATTAAAATGCAAAGATTTATAGCTATCTTATTCAAGAAGGAGAGTAACTGAGCCTCAATTTAATAATCAATAATTTAGCCACAGATAGGGAATCTTGAAACACTTTCCTTTTTCTTAAATCATTTTCTGTCCAAACACTACAAAAATAATGATAAGTAGGAAAAACCTACATGTTTTTGTATAGAATTTGAAAAGTGTTCTAGATAGTGCCACAAACACCATATAACTTCTCCCTCAACAAGTACATGATTGGACAGGTGCTGGTTTGAAACAGTAACATTTTGAATAATTTTGCCCTGGTAATCTTAGTGGAAAATATCCTCTACTTATATCAATGCAGAATTTCTTTGGTTCCTCTTTTATTAAAAATAAAATGTAAATGTTGGAGAGTATGCAAAGAGTTGTGCTTATTCATTGTTGATGGGAATGTAGAATGGTACAGCCACTGTGGAGCACTATTTGGCAATTCCTAAGGATGCTGAATACAGATGTACCATGTGAACTGGCAATACCATTACTAGATATATACCCAGAAAAACTGAGAGCAGTGACATGAACAGACATCTGCACACCACTGTTCATAGTGGCATTATTCACAATTGCCCAAAGTTGGAAACAATCATGAAATCTTTTGTTGATAGTAGATGTAATTATCTATAGATGCTTTCAAAATCTAATGATTAAAAATCCATTTATAAAAAAGCCTCATAGTAAAAATCATGCCAGTTCTTACTTAAGCACAAAAGTGGGCAACAGAATAGCCAAGTTGACATGTAAAATTCACCATCACGACTTTATTACCCTTTTGAACAGAAGGGAATGGAGAAAAGTAAAATAATTTTTTAATCATAAACTGCAGACAATTTATAGTTTTGATTTACTCTTTTCATATAAGTAAACATATACTATCCAAACTGATTTATAGATGTAATGCAATCCAAATAAAAATTAAAACAGCATTTTTCACTGAATTGACAAAGTTAATTATGAAATTTATTTGGAAGAGCTAGGGGCCCAAAATAGCCAAAAATATAAAGAAAAAAATAAATGGAAAGAATCACACTACCTGAACTCTATAGCATACTACAAAGCTACGGTGATCAGAACTGCATGGTATTGGCATAATGATAGATATACTGAATAATGGAACTGAATTGATTGTTCTGATATAAATCCTCACATAGATGGTCAAGTGATAATCAACAAGGCCACCAAGCCCACTCAGCTGGGAAAGAATTGCCTTTTCAAAAAGTGGTGCTTAGAGAACAGGATTTCCATAACCAAAAGAATAAGAGAGGACCCACATCTCATGCCCTATACAAAAATTAACTCAAGATGGACCAAAGAGCTAAATATAAGAGTCAAGTTCATAAAGTTCCTAGAAGATAATGAAGGAAAGGATCTATGAGATCTTGTAGTAGGAAATGGTTTCATAAATTTTACACCCAAAGCATGAGCAATAGAAGAAAAAATAGATAAATAGGACCTCTTCAAAAATTTAAAATATTTTGCACTGCAAAGAAGTTTGGCAAGAAATTGAAAAGGCAGCTTACTCAATGGGATAAAATATTTGGTAATGATTTAACCATAAGGGCCTAATATCTAGCATACATAAAGAAATCCTACATCTCAAAAATAAAAAGACAAACAACAAATTAAAAAATGGGCAAGAGATTTGAATAGACACTTCTCCAAAGAAGAAATATAAATGGCTAAAAAGGATATGAAAAGATGTTCAACATCACTAGCTATTAGGGAATTGTACATCAAAACTACAATGAAATATCATCTTACACGTATTAGACTGGTGGCTATTAAAAAAACAGAGAACTAAACGTTTTGGAGAAGATGTGAAGGAAAGGTAACCCTCATTCACTGCTGGTGGGAATATAGAATGGTGAAGCCATTGTGAAGGATGGTTTGTTGGTTCCACAGGAAGCTAATTATAGAACTGCCATATGATCCGGCAGTCCCACTGTCAGGGATATACCCTGAAGAATTGAAAGCAGGGACACATAAATGCATACCAAGGTTCATAGCAGCATCATCCATGATTGCCAAAAGTTGGAACCAACACAAGTGTCCATCAACAGATGAATGGAAAATATTAAACTCCGATCCTGGGGAATCCCACTAGGTTCTCAACGTGAGGCACAATGCCTAATAAAAGAAAACATATATGAAGGCAGTGGTCACCAGAGGTTCTGAGAGGCCTGAAAGGGAAAAATATGTGTAATAAGGGGCATTTTTGGGACATTGGAATTGTTCTTGATGACATTGCAATGACAGATACAAGCCAATATATATTTTGTCAAAACGTATAAAATTGTGCAGTGCAAGGTGTAAACCATAATGTAGGACATGGTTACTAGCAACACTTTAATATTTATTCATCCATTTTAAGAAATGTACCACAGTAATGAAAGATGTTCTTAATGGGGGAAATTGTGATATATGGAGGGGGTAGGGTATATGGGAATGCCCAAATTTTTATTGTAATATTTATATAATCTAAAGCTTCTTTAATAAAAAAAAGAACATTTCTTCTTCATGGGAGGAGGTAAAAATATCACCATGAGTAACAGTTTGGAAGAAGTTGATTCCAACCATCATGGATAGTGATTCAAGATTTCAGTGGAGGAAGTAACAGCAGATGTGTGGTAAATAGCAAGAGAATTATAATTAAAAATAGAGCAAAAAGATGTTCCTTAGTTTTTCAGTCTCATGATAAACTTTAATGGATGAGAAGAATCCAAGTTCTAATGTGGGTAAAATGCCATCAAGAATAATCATCTGCTATCACAGGGAAATCTTTTGTGAAAAGAAAAGCCCATTTATGCCTTATGATTCATTTTTGTCTTATTTTAAGAAATTGCCACAGCCACCCCAACCTTCCAAAACCACCAACCTGACCAGGAAGCAGCCATTAACAATCAGGCAAGAACCCAGCAGGAAAAAAAAAAAAGATCATTATATGTTGAAGGCTCAAGTGTCAGCATTTTTAAGCAATAAAGCATTTTTATTCAAATTTATTTCAAAAAATAAAATAAAATAATAGAAAAATGCAGCTTAAAAAGTTATGGAAGTATTACTCTTGAAGTTTTGTCAAGGCAATTTTTACCCCTCTAATTCCAACTACAAATTCAATTGTTCCTCGGAAGGATATACAGATTAACACAGATTACTTAAATGATGTAATCAAGTTCTCCTGATTAATGAAAAAAATGAAGTGAGAAAAAAATTCTTATTCATAGTCATATCTCAAAAAAGCAAACCACGTATTCTTTTTTTTACCTTTAGCATTGATATATTACCTTCTGTGTTTTTGCTTCAAAAACATTACAATGCTGTTACTTATAGTCTATAAATTGCATTGGCTATATTTTTCCATGTATCAACACATTCTTAACACCTTCTAGAACATCCCTGTTTTTATATGATTTACCACTATCTCATCTACCACCAAAATTGTTATTATACATTCACTATATTAAAATCCAGCTGTCCTCTTGTATTAATCCCCTAGAGTACTTTCACACAGCAATCACATCCGTACATCAACAGGAATTGTTACAGTCAAAATATTTTACCATCAAGTCCATCTATTACCACATATTTATATTTGACCTTATAAAACATTCTACATACATCCGGCATCATCTCCACCTTCTCATCCCACATTTCATCTCCCACCAACCTACACTTCCTAGTCCTAGTCCAATTCTATAAGTCTACCCATTGTATTTAATTCATATCAGTGAGACCATAGAGAATTCATGCTCCTGATCTGGCTTATTTCACTATAATATCATCAAGGTTCTTCCATGTTTTCATGTGCTTCCTCAATAGATTTCTTCTTATAGCTGAATAATATTCCATCAAATGAATATGCCAAGTCTTATTTATTCATTCATTACTTCATGGACACTTAGGTTGTTTCCATCTTTAAGCAATTGTGAATAACACCACCATGAACATTGGTGTGCAAATATCTGTTCCTGTCCCAGCTTTCAGGTCTTTTGAATATATGCCTAGTAACAGGATTGATGGATCACATGGCAGTTCTATATTTAGTTTCCTGAGGAAATGTCAAATCATCTTTCACAGAGGATGCACCATTTTACACTCCCACTAACAGTGCAGGTGTGTTCCTATTTCTCCACATCCTTTACAGTGCTTGCAGTTTTCTGCTGTTTTGAAATAGTGACCATTATGTATTGTTTGACATGATATCTCATTGTAATTTTGATCTTCATTTCCCTGATAGCTAGTTATGTTGAACATCTTTTCATGTGTGTTTTGTTCATTTGTATTTCCACTTCAGAAAAAAATGTATTTTAAATTATTTTGACCATTTTAATTATGTTGTTTGATGTTTTGTTGTTAAATTGTGTAATTTCTTTATAAAACATGTACATCAGTCCCTTATCAGATATGTGATTTCCAAAGATTTTTTCCAATTAATTTGGCTGTCTTTTCTCCTTCTTAACAAAATCATTTGAAATGCAAAAGTGTTGAATTTGAGTCAGTCCTATTTATCTATTTTTTTTTCTTTTGTTGTTCATATTTGGATGTAAGGTCAAAGAAACCACCACCAATCACAAGATATTGAAGATGTTTCCCTACATTTTCTTCTAAGAATTTTATGTTTCTAGTTTTTATACTTAGGTCCCTGATCCATTTTAAATGCTTTTTGTATAAGGTGTGAGATAGTTGTCCTCTTTCTTTTAGATATGGATATTCAGTTCCCCAAGCACCATTTCTTGAATAGGCTGCTGTGACCCAGCTCTGCTCATGTCAAAAATCACTTGACCATAGATGTAAGGGTCTATTTCCAAATTCTTGATTTGATTCCATTGGTCAATCTGTCTATTTATATGCTAGAAACATACTGTTTTTACTAGTTAGCTAGATAATATGCTTTAAAGTCTGGAAGTGAGTGTCCTTCAAATTATTTCTTCTTTTTAAAGATATTTTTCAGTATTCAGTGACCCTTATCCTTCCAGATAAATTTGATAACTGACTTTTCCAATTCTACAATGAAGTATATTGGATTTTTATTAAGATTTTGTTAAATCTATAGTTTGCATAGAATTGACATTGCAATATTATTTAGTCTTCAAACCTATGAACAAGGAATATCATTTCATTTATTTAGATCATCTTTGGTGTCTCTTAGTAATGTTTTATAGTTTTCTGAAAGCAGGTCCTTTATGTCCTTGGTTAAATTTATTCCTAAATATTTGTTTCTTTTACTCACTACTTTTAATGGATATTTTTCTGACTTTCTCATCAGATTGATGATTAGTAGTGTATAGAACGTTATTTATTTTTGTATACTAATTTTCTGTCCCACAACTTGGGTGATATAGTCTATAAGTTGTAATAGTTTTGTTGTGGATTTTTTGGGATTATTTAAGTATAGGATAATATCATCAGTGAGTCGTGAATGTTTTATTTCTTCCTTTTCTATTTGGGTACATTTTATTTCTTTATCAAGTCTAATTGCTCTAGCTAGAACTTAGAGCACCATATTGAATAGCAGTAAAGAGAGCAGACATTTGTGTCTTGTTTCCAGTCTCAGTGGGAAAGCTGTCAGATTTTTCCACTGAGTACAATGTCAGTTGTAGGGTTTTCATAAATGCACTTTATTATGCTCAGGAAGTTTCCTTCTATTCTTATCTTCTGGAGTGGTTTTATAAAGAATGGATGTTTTATTTTGTTAAATGTTCTTTACATCTGTTTAAAGATCATATGATTTTTTTTCTTTGATTTAGTAATGTGGCATATTACACTTATTAGTTTTTTTATGTTGAACTCACCTTGTATACCTCATATAAAGCTCACTTGATTGTGGTGTATAATTTTTTAATATGTATTAGGATTTTTTTATCAAGTATCTTTTTGAAGATTTTTTCAAATATATTTATTAAAGAAATTGGCCTGTAATTTTCTTTATTCATTATATCTTTATTTGGCTTTGGTATTAGGGAGATGTTAGCTTCTTAGAATGAGTTCAATAGCATTCCAGGAGTTTGTCAAGAAAGTGAAAAGACAGCCTACGCAATGGGAAAAAATTGTTGGTAACCATATATCTGATAGAAGCCTAATATGCAGCATATATAAAGAAATCCTATTCTCAAAATAAAAAGACAAGCAATTCATTTAAAAAATGGGCAAGTGATTTGAACAGATACTTCTCCAATGAAGAAATACAAATTGCTAAAAAGCACATGAAAAGATGCTCAACATCACTAGCTATTAGGGAAATGCAAAACAAAACTACAATGAGATACCATCTTAAATGGATTAGAATGACAGCCACTAAAAAAAAGAGGACTACAAGTGTTGGAGAGGATGTGTAGGAATGGGAACCCTCATCTATTGCTGGTGGGAATGTAGAAGGTGCAGCCATTGTGTAGGACAATTTGGCAGTTTCTCCAAAACCTAACAACAGATCTGCCATATGATTCAGCAATTCCACTTCTTGGTATATAACCAGAAGTGAAAGCAAGGACATGAACCAATAGATGCAGACCGATGTTCATAGCAGCATAATTTACTATTGCCAAAAGTTGGAATCAACCCAAATGCCCATCAACAAATGAATGGATAAACAAAATGTGATATATAAATATAATGGAATATTACTCAGCTGTAAGAATAATATAGTGGTAACACACAGGATAACATGGATGAATCTTGAGGACCTTATGTTGAGTGAAGCAAGCCAGACATTAAAGGACAAATATTACATGACCTATCTGATATGAATTAATCAAATCAAGGAGACTCAGAGAGCAAGAGTCTGGAAGACAGTTTTACAGGAAATAGAAAGGGAGAAGAAGGTTTTGAACCAATGCCTATACGGGTGAAATCTATGATAAGGTGGAAGTGAGTAGTTGCGCAGAGAAGGGATATGACAGGGATGTAGTGATACTATTGGGTTGGCGTTGCAAGTTTGACAGGGGGTAGGGTGGGAAAGGAGCATTGGATGGTCTGTGGAACTGAGGGGAGGGTTGGGGGAGGGAGCAGGTGAATACCTGGGATTGTTGGGTATGTGGCTGAAACTACTATGTTGGGAAAGCTCTTTTGGTAATATGAAAAGGAAGGGTTACTGTTTAGGATGTTGGATGGGGGAGCAAACAGGACAGAACACACTGGCTCAGTTTTCCAGACAATGTGTGAGTGATCATTTTTTCATAGTGTGTTGTATCAGTGGGTGGAGATCCACACAATGAGTGGGAATGTGATAGACTCCCATCCTGGGGAGGCGCCAAATATTCTCAAAAAGAAGGGAGGGTGTCTCTCGAGAGCATAGGCGATTTCTAATAGGGGAGGACAGACAGTATGTCAAGCCCTCAGTGCTGTTGCAAGTAACAATGAATCTTGTACTTCAAGGAGTGAAGCCTGGTGGTCGCTGTGGGCCCAGAGGGGATGGGGAGGGAGGAATAGAATAGATGGAAGAGGGGGTATTTATGTTGTAATGGAAGTGTTTCACATGATCTTTCAATGTTAGATACAAGCCATGTTAAATTTCAGCAAAAATTTATAAAAGTGTATGGTCTAAAATGTAAACCATAATGTAAACCATTGACTATGGTTAGTAGCTATGTTTCAATTTTTGTACATCAGTTGTAACAAATATACTATCCACACATATAAAGGTTACCAATAAGGGAAGGGGGAAAAGGGGGAAGATACTGGGTATATGGGAGTCCCCTATATTCTTTATGTGACTTTACTGTGACCTAAAACTTCTTTGAAGACAAAATGAAAAAAAGTAAGACAATGGGGAAGAAATGGAAGAAAACATAACTGTACATATGGCACAACAGATATTACAGAAATGTAAGGCAAAATGTCAAAATATTTATTTTTAATATTTTTCATTATTTTTAATATCCCAAATTTTTTATTTTTTTATTTTAATAATTTATAGTTGTTCTAAGTTATTATGTATTTTATTCCTTGCATTTAAAGCTATCACTATTATTTCATTTTCCTTTTAATTATATTTGGCAATGTTCTTGGCTTCATCTTTGAAGAAGTTTTGGCCCACAGAAGGGATTCAACTGTGGCAGGGGCAAATCATTGGTGTGGGGTGTCAGTGATGGGGGATACATGGGGAGAAGTTCATCCGGGCATATATTTAAGATATATAAATATGTTCAAATGTTCATGGGGCATTGTCACAGTGGGTAGAGATTCAAACAATAGTCAGAAGAGTATTGAATTCCCATCTGGGGGAGCTCTATCACTTTATCTAATGGAACAGCAACAAGCCCCTGAGTACAGGGCCATTGCCTAATGAAGAAGAACGGTCCATTGATGGGCTCTTGATATTGATTACTATGCTTACATGCCATTGTTCTTAAATTTGCAACTTAGCCTAGTGTTGTAGAGTGCCTAAGAATTACTTCCTGAGAGCTTCCATGTTTCTCAAATGTGGCCTCTCTCTAAGCAAACTTAGCATAGATATTCATTACCTTCCCTTCAGTATGGGACATGACTCCCAGAGATGATCCTCCCTGGCACTGAGGGATTATTACCAAGAACCAACTAGCAATACAACTGTAAAAAGACTTTGAATAAAACGGGGAAAAGGAAAACACAAATGAGTTTATATTGCTAAGAGACTTCAAAGTGTGTCAGGAAGTCACACTACAAAGTAGATACTACACCAAAATAGTTTTGATCCTGAGGGCTTTGGAGACACCCAAGTCCTATGGTCATGGCAGATAGTATCAGAGTTTGGTGCCTTGCCAGTGAGCCCTACTTGGGGTTATGTGCTCCTGAGTGTGACATAGTTGGATTCAGTTGTGACTTTTCTACACATGCCTCTTCTTTCCCTTCTATTTGAACTTATAGTTGGTGCTGGAGATGGTAGACATATGCCCTAAATACTTGAATTTTTGGCTGCCCATGTGTCAGCTGGGTCCTGAGCCTCAGCAGAGTTGCAACACCTAATCTCCATTTAATTGGACTCACCAAGGACAACTAACAAGGAGGCAAGAAACGACAACCTCCATACCAAGGAAACAAGAGAGTCTACAACTGCAAGCAGGAGCATCCCATCCATCCGCTGTATGGGATCCAAACAGCCTCTCAAGTACAGGTGGAGTTGGCATCACCATCCCAGAATCCTCAAGACTGGGGAATAAAATATGGACTAAGGTGGGCTTACTGGTATTCTACTATAGACTTGTGAGTCTAGCAATGAAAGAAATTATATCATTGATGTTGAGACATTGGCCACTGGACCTGCTGAAGGCAGGGGAAGGGAAAAATATGGGGGCATTTATTGGACCTGGAATTGTCCTGAATGACATTGCAATGAGAGATACAGGCCATTATATATCCTGCCATAACCTACAGAATTAAGTGGGAGAGAGTATAAACTACAATGTAAACTATCATCCATCCTCAATGACAATGCTCCAAAATATGTTCATCAATTGCAATGAATGTACCACACTAATGAAATAAGTTGTTAATGTGGGGAAAATTGGGAAGTGTAGGTGATGGAGAATATGGGAATCCCTTATATTTTTAATGTAACATTTTATGTAATCTATGTATCCTTTAGAAAAAATATAAATTAAGGAAAAACAAAGTCAATTATTTTTTAGAGCAAGGGTTGACAAACTGTAGCCATGGACTGAATCTGGCCCTTTGCTTGATTTAACTGGAGTTTTATTGAAACATAGCCACAATCATGCTTTGACATATTATCTATGTATGACTTCATGCTACAATGACAGAGTTGAGTAGTTGCAACAGAGATTGTATGGTCCCCCAAACCTAAAATATTTCCATATGCCTGTTCCATAAAATGTTTTCCCACCACTGTATTGCAGTAATTAAAAATTTAAAAAAAAATCTTGACCTAAAAACATATTACAAATGCACAGTGATCAAAATTGTGTGGTATTTGCACAATGTCAGACATATTGACCAGTGTAACAGAATTGAGAGATCAAAAATAGACCACATATCTACATCCCACTGATATTTAACAAGGGTGTCATGCTTCCTCAATTAGGAAAAAATAGTCTCTTCAACAATGGTGCAGGGACAACTGGATATCCAAAAGAATGAAAGAGGATCGTACCTCAAATCTTATACACAAATTAACTCAAGATGGATCAAAGACCTAAATATAAGAAACAAGACCATAAAACTCCAAGAAGGAAATGTAAGGAAACCTCTTCAATATCTTGTGGCTGGCAATGATTTAAGAAATTTTACACCCACAGCGCAATCAATGAAAGAAAAATTAGATAAATGAGACCTACCCAAAATTTTTAAAATAATTTGTGCTTAAAAGGAATTTGTAAAGAAAGTGAAAAGGAAATCTATGCAATTGGAAGAAAATATTTGGAAACCACATATTTGATAAAGGTCTATTATCCAGCATATACAAAGAAATCCTAAAACTCAACAATAAAAAAACAACCCAAATTAAAATGGGCCAATGTAATAAACTGACATTTTTTAAAAGATGAAATAAAAATGGCTAAAAAGCACAAGAAAAGATGTCCAACAGCACTGGGTATTAGGGAAATGCAAATCAAAACTAATGAGATATTATTTCACACCTTTTAGACTGGTTATCAAGAAACAGAAATCTAAACAAGTTTTGGAGAGGATGTGGAGAAATGGGAACACTCATTCTCTGCTTCTGGGAATGTAGACTACTGCAGCCACTGTGGAGGACTGTTTGGTAGATTCTCTTGAACCTAAGTAGGAGTTGCCATATGATCCAGCATTCCCACTATTAGGTTTATGCCCTAAAGAACTTAAAACAGGCACATGAACAGATATTTGTGCCCCATTATTCACGGCAGCATTTTCACAATTGCCAGAAGATAGAGGCAACACAAGTGTCCACCAAGAGATGAATGGATAAGCTTAATGTGGTATACACATATGATGGAATATAATTCAGCTGTAAGAAGTAATGAAATACTGACACATGCAACAATACGGATGAACCTCAAGGATCTTATGATAAGTAAAATAATCCATACACAAAATGTCAAGTATTCTATGATATCACTGATAAGTAAATATTATAAGCAAACAGAGGTGGAATTTAGAAGTTAGGTTCCCAGGAGAAACATTGGGAGTAGAGAATGAGAAGCCAACATTTTATCTGTACAAAGTTTTTAAGTACTTTGATTCTAATGCTTTAGAAATGGACGTAGGTGAGGGTAGAGCAACAGTGTACTTGTAAGTAACAGTGATGAGGTAAGTCTGTGAACATAGATGAAAGGGGAATTTTTGGGGTCTATATGTTGCTAGAAGGAAAATCAGAGGCTAAAACATGTGATTGTATAACACAGTTAACCCTGTGGTGAATGAAGATTGTGGTTAATAAGACAAATAGAATATTATCTCAGAACTATAACAAAGATACATCATTTGTACAAGGTATTCATAAGAGGGTGGTGTATGGGGGATGGGGGAATGCAACTAAAGTAATATATGGACAATAATTAACAGTAGTAGTTTAACATCCTTTCATCAATTGTAACAAAGTTAGCACATCAATGTTAAGTATCAAAAATGGGGGAGTGTTTTGGAATGTTGCATATTTTATTTTTAGAAAAATGTTATAGGCTGCAGAAACAACTAAGTTTCCTTGTCCATTATTCTCTTTTCCTCTGTGACTTTTCTGAAAGTACATATGAAAAATTTTACCTAAGAACCAAAGCAAGTACATGATCTCTGTTCCAATTCTCATGTAACTTAACCCTGGTAAGAAGGTAAAGATAGGATATTGTCAGGTGTCCTGATTTCTTTGAAATTTACATAGCTAGATACCTCCATGGGATATAAAGGTATCCTGGTTGCCCATAGGTATGTTTTCTGGATAGACAGAGCCCCCCGACAGTAGCTAACAAAATATTATTTTTCTCTTAGGGAATTCCTGCTCCTTTCTAAAATAAGATGGCAAAAAGCTCTGGATTATAGAAGCCTAGCCCAATAAATGAAAACAGACCAACAAGCAAAGCCCTTGATTTTAACACATACATTTACAGACCTTATTCAAGTAATAATGAAATTAAGCCTAAGTATAATTAATGCCTAAGAGTTGCCTCCTAAAAACCACCTTGTTTCTCAAATATGGCCTCTCTCTGAGGCAAACTGCAAATAAACTCATAACTTCCCTCCCAACATGGGACATAACTCCCAGGGATGAGCCTCCCTAACACCAAAGGATTATTATCATACCTTAATGAGTGATGTATTTGGAGGAAGAACTTAACCAAAAGGGGTAAATGCTAAATAAAATATGGTTTTTATGTCTAAGAGATTTCAAAGTGAGTCGGGATGTCATTCAAGAGGTCACAACTATCCAGCTCTCAGCCAGACTTCACAAACTGCCACAGTAATAAAAACCTGAAACAAAAGTGCTCCTGAGGTCCACAGGGATGTTAAGACACCATAGACAAACCATATGTCCTTATGAAATCAACACCCCCTCAGTAGGCCCTATCTAGGAATATATATAAATCTATTTCCTCAATATAACATAGTATAGTTATTTATAAATTCCTTAATCACAATTTGTGTATACCTTTTATCTGAACCTATTATTTTCAACTTACCTGTTAAGTATAGTCCTCAGAGATCAATAGGCTTCAGGTTGTTCATATGTTTCTCAAGCACTGATATATAACAGATTTGTGGTTAACAGAACAACCACAAATAAAGAGAATCAGTCACCAAAACACTGCTAACAAAGAAAAGCCTGGGGCAGATTATTTCACAGATAAACTCTGCCAATCATTGAATACATATTCATTTCAAATCCTTCTCAAATGCTTGCAAAAAACTGGAGAGGAAGGAATACTACTCAACTCATTCTATGATGCCAGCATCATCCTAATACCAAATCCATGTAAAGATACTACAAGAAAAAAATTATAGACCAATTTCTCTTATGAATATTGATGCAAAAATCCTCAACAAAATACTTGATAATTGAATCCAACATCACATTAAAATAATTGTACAACTTGATTAAGTGGGTTTTATTCCAGGTATGCAAGTGTTGTTCAACACAAGAAACGCAATTAACATTATACACTATATTAACAAAACGAAGGTGAAAAACTACATGATCATCACTATTGAAGCAAAAAGGCATTTGACAGAATCCAGCATCCTTTTTTGATAAAAGACTGGAATAAAAGGAAGCTTTCTCAACACGATAAAGAACAAATAACAAAAACAGACAGCTACAACATATTATGGTGAAAGGCTTAAAGTTTTCAGTCTAAGATTGGAGATAAGACAAGGATGCCCTCTCTCACCAATGTTATTTAACATTGCTGTAGAAATTCTAGCTAGAACAATTAGGTAAGGATGAGGAATATTTAGTTTGAACTCCTGTGTTCTTAAAATATATATTTAAGCATGTGTAATTTTAAGTAAAATAATTAATTTATGATAATCTCAAGGACCTAGATAATCAATGCACTGCTGGAAAATCACGTTAGCAGTTGAATTTTAAATTAAGATCAAAATCCCACACATTTGGTAGTAAAGGGTTGTAACAACACAATTTTTATGGTGTATAGTAAATAATATTAACAATATAAAATATATAACAATATAATAAAAATAGTGTTAATATTTACCTATCATGAAAAATAAAAATTTATAGGGAATTGATTGTATAATAATATTTTGGGGAAAATTTTATTCGTTACAGCAAAAATATCTTTATGACATAAACTTATTTACTTTTGTCTGGCAATACAATTCCTGAAAAAATGTTTGCTGTATCTTACTCACTACATTAAAAGAAACAAAATGTCACTCTTCTACAATTTAGATTTATTTTTCAAAATATTAAATTACTTATTTATAAAATAAGTACCCATTATTATGTTGGTAGTACTTCAGTTTTAACAAGAAAAGGTACTTATTCCCTCAAGAATCTTAATTGTTGCTTCTCCTAAGGGGAAAGGAGGCATAATATAAATTATAGAATAATTTCCAATATGAACTTTCTATATAAATGAGGTGTTTGTTTTTCTAACTGATGCATTTTTTTGCTAGATCATTTTATTTTCATCTTGTCAAAATCTTGTATTGGTAATGACATCTCTGAAACTGAGAAGGAAGAAAATTCTTTGTTAATTTTTGGTTTTTCTAAGGTAAAAAACTAGATAATTGTAAAGATGCTTATATGGTGTGGTGTAATAATTTACACAATTAAGATATTTGTTAAAGTCAAATATTAATTAGGTAAGATAAAGTATCTATTTTAATAATATTAGAGTGTGGCTAAATGAATGTATGAAAATTGTTCCAGTCTGAAGAAACATTCATTCCACACAAGTGTGGCCAGTACCATTGTATGTAAACTTCTGTTGCATCTAAAGCATGTTTCTGACCCATTCTTGATTTATATTTCAAGCTTGATTTATATTTCCAAGATAATAGTTGACAAGGATGTCACAAAGCAGAGGAGAGATTACATCCTAGAAAGGCTTTTTTGGTTTCTGCTACTTTATCAGTCATTGATCCAATGGGTTAAACATGTGTGAAAGAACTCTTCTTTAGCAATGTATTTTAAGACACAATTTATTAGCCCACTTGTCAAAGAAGTTTTAAAAGTAAGATTTTCTTGTTATTGTTGTATTAAATTATAAATTTTGAGTTATCTTGAGATCTAAGATTTTTAGTGATATTTTGGTTAATGAAATTATTTCCTTTTTCTCTGTATAGTGGAAACTTGAAGTAACTATTTGTTAGAGGGAGAAGATTCATCTATGTTACATTTGATTTTGACCATATGCAAACATGTAAGCGATACAAATAAAATAAGAAAGCTTAATTCCTGGTTAATTTCCAATGTAAGGCTAATCCTAGCCACACACCTCTTGCTCTGGATATTCCTTAAATGCTTGACTGTTTATAACTATTTAAAAATATGACTTCAATATGTATAATTCATGTATTTGTATCCTTAGTTACACTTAGTAATCTCATACAGCCGTTTGGGAGACTGAAATGTATAAAGCCTTTTTACTTCTAGAGCAAATAAGCTATCAATCCATTGGGTTCAGAAGTTACAGAATCTTTTCCTGAACAATAAATAGTTAACAAAATATCTCCTCTATTTTTCTAATTATATGGCAAATAATTGAGATTTAATTATGCTTGCTTCAAAAGGAGGGGCTTGTTAGATATTCCCTCCACACAAGAACAAATTCCAAGTTTTATGCATTGAAACCAGAATCTTGACTTAAGAAATTTATACATTCAATGGTGAAATATAATTAAAAAGCATTTTCATTTCTTGAGGATACATGTTGTTCATGTAGCCTGATCTAGAACCCACCTGGTGTAAGATATTGACATTTCTTTTTATCCTTGTTTAGAAAAATTAAGCTAAATTAGTGTGTGTGTAAAGGAAAATGAGTACTTAATATAAAAGTTGTATTTACTCTTTCATAATATTAATGCTTCTTGTAAAAATTGTCATTAATTTTTTATATTCACTTTATTCTTTTCAATGTATTAAGATAGAATATAAAATACTTTGTGGACTCTTACACATTTGAAAAGTTGAGAAATAAAGTTGCAGATGTTCCTTTGCTTCAATCTTCACTCACTCATTTAACAAATTTTGTTCATTGAGTAATATTATGTAAGCATTTTTTCCTTTGTGTAATAATTTTCTTTGAAAAGTTTCATTATTTCTACAGTACCACTGAAGAGTTTTCTCTCAAGTGGTACACAGATTTGGTAGTCTTTAAGAAAAGGAAAGGATAGTAATAGTAGCAATGACGTTAAGGAAAGAGTTTTAAGATTTTCCAATGAATCCAAGCAATTGCTCTTTAAATATTTCTAGTGGAAAAAATTGCATTATATATATTTAATCAGAGTTAAGAAATAATGAAGAATTTCTACCAAGTAAAAGAAATGAAGGATGAGTGGTAGTGTAGAGAACTATAACAACTGATTTTGCATTTTATTTTCCAAACATAATTATAATTTGACATTTCTATCATGAACACCTGGTTTTTTCAAAAACAGAACAAATTAGTTTTTTCCAAGTTAGTAACAGTATATCATCTGTGTTTGCATGTGTGTATGCATACATCATGCACACCTCGCTTAACTTCAAACAACATTCTGTACATCATTTCACATTTTCAAAAAAGTTAATTGTATTCACCTTTTATGAAAAACTGCCTCTAAAACTTTGTTCTTGTGTTTCTGTGATTTTTTAAAACTTTCTTTATATATGCCAAATAGCTAATGTTAGGTGAAAATATATACACCTTTCATCTATATGCCATTCCTTGTGAACACATATCTACATTATATTTTCCATGTGAGGAAAAATAGGAGAACATAAAGTCAATTTCAGCAAACAAAAAACAAAGATATTAATTTTTAAAGCTGCAGTAAGACATGTACATAAGTATCAATTGCAGAATTTCCAGTAAATTAATGCTTTTTGTAAATAATCATAAATATTCTGATGATTTAGGCTATTATGGTATAATAAAATGTAATTAGAAAATATAACAAGAGTAAATGAGAGCATATAAGAATTTGAAACCCTATATTGTCAAATGTTTAAGTTTTAAGGGCACAGTGAGTTGCATATATATGCAAATATATCAGCTTTGGAGGTCACATGCAGACATAATCAACTAGGTATTATTTATTTTACATAGGCTAAATTTAATTTGTTTAAATTTTGTATTTAATTTATATTAAGGTATGATTTTTAAGAATAAAATATATTAAGGTTCATAAATAAAGGAAAGGTCAACAGTGTTTCTTGGTAAGGAGCTGAGCATGAATATTCCTAGAAACATAATAGCTGCATGGTCTGTTTTTATCAATAATTCTAATAACTGCAATTGGTAATTAAAATAGGGCCAACACGATTCATCATCAACCCAAAATATTTTCCAAGTGTTCATCATCACTAGGCTCCTAAGTTTTTAATCTTAACCTCTTTTGGCTTCCTTTGCTCCAGAAAGAGCCTTGTGGACAGAAGAGAAGGACATCGACAATCTGACTACCCTGAATGAATTCATCCTCATAGGGCTCTCTGATCTCCCCGAGGAGCAGTATCCCCTCTGTGTTTTTTTTGCCCATTTATCAGGTTACCTTGGTGGGAAACAGTACTATTCTCCTCATCATAGGGATTGAGAAACAGCTGCACACACACATGTATTACTTCTTGGCAAATCTGTCCCTCTTAGACATATTCTGCCCATCAGCTACTGTTCCCAAGATGCTTGAGAACCACCTGACTATGAAGCAAAACATTTCTTTTGTTGGGTGTGCTTTGCAGCTTTATTTCCTGGTGGCCCTGGCAGGGACTGAGGTCCTCCTTCTGGCTGTCATGTCTAATGACTGGTATGTGGCCATATGTTTCCCTCTTCATTACACCCTCATCATGACCAAAGTACACTGTGCCCAGCTGACAGCTGGAACGTGGATAGCAGGGTTTCTTATTTCCCTTCTGCATATGGTGCTGACATTCCACCTTTCTGTAAGTCCAGTCAGGTTAACCAGTATTATTGTGGCATCCCACCAGTGGTGGCGCTCTCCTGTTCTTCCACATACCTTGCAGAGATGCTTGTTTTAGTGTTCGCAGGTTTAATAGGGATCACTGCTTGTCTAATCATCTCTATTTCTTATATCGACATCATATTCACCATCCTGAAGATCCCATCATCTGAAGGGAAGCACAAAGCCTTCACCACATGCGGTACCCATCTCCTGGTGGTCTGATTGTTTTATGGCTCAGCAATATTTCCATATATCCACCCTTCCTCTAGTCATTACTCCCCAGCCAGAGACAGGCTTATCTCAATTCTGTATGGGGTTATCACTCCAATGTTAAACCCCATCATTTACAGCTTGAGATATACAGAGGTTAAAGGGCACTTTGAAATTTTTTATGTCATAAAACATGTTTAAATTTCACATAAGGTGGAAAGATGGCATCAGCTTAGGAGGGTGATTGTGAACAGCTCCCAGATCATGGCAGAGAGAGGACGGGGTGCGGCACGGGTGTCTGTGCTGTGGGTGTGTGGAGTAAGAAGCATGGGACATCTATCTGGACAGATCGACGGTGTGGACTGAACCATAGAGATTCATGAGTTTTAAGCCTTCCTGTGGTGGTTAACACAGTCAGCTGACCCCTACCCTTACAGGGAAAAAAAAAAAACAGGC
>JAQZBX010042819.1:0-21880 GCA_029593785.1 Cabassous unicinctus
TTTTTTTTTTAAGTTTCCATGTGTTTTATTTTTTACATTTAAACTTATCATTATTGTTTCATTTTCCTATTAATTATATTTGGCTATTATATGGGATCATCTTTAAGGAAGGTTTGGATCACAGAAGGGTTACAATGGGGGCAGGAGAGGATCATTGGGGGGGGGTCTCAGATGGGGGTTTCATGGGAGGAAGTTCACCTGAATATATATAAAAGATATATAAAATTGTTCAAATGGTCAAGAGGTGGACCATTTTCACAGTGGGTGGAGAATCACTCAATGAATCAGAGAATACTGGATTCCCAGCCTGGAGAGCTCTGCCACATTCTCCAAGGGAGCAGCAACAGTCCCCCGAGTGCAGAGGTAGTGTCTGGCAAAGGAGGATGATCCACTAATTTGTTCTCATTATTGACAACTAGCCTTATGAGTCTTTGTTCTTGTAATTGAAATTTAGCCTACTATTATGGGGTGCCTAAGGGTTGCCACCTGAGCGCCTCCTTGTTGATCAAATGTGGCCTTTCTGTAAGTTAAACTTAGCATATGAATGCATTACCTTTCCCCCAGCATGGGACATGACTCCCGGTGGTGAGCTGCCCTGGCAATGAGGGATTAATACCAAGTGCCAACTTGCAATACGACTGAAAAAAAGACTTTGAATACAAGGGGGAAAAGGTCTTTACCTTTACTCATATGAATAAATGAGTTCATATGGCTAAGAGACTTCAAAGAAAGTCAGGATTTCATCCCAGAGGTAACGCTTGTGCACACCTAAGTAGGATCTCATAGAACAACAACGTGGATATCACCCCACACAGAGGGGCTCCTGAGGGCTCTGGAGACACCCAGGTCCTATATAAGGGGGAATAACTCCAGAGATTGGTGCCGTATCAGTGGGCTACACTTTAGAATCTGTGCTCCTGAGAGTGACAGAGTTGGACTCAAATAAGTCCTCCCTGCCCATGGTCCATCAGTCCCTTCTATTCACACCTATATGTGGTGCTAGAGTTTGTACGTGTACTTCCAGAGACTGGAGCCTTTGGCCTGCCCATGCGCCAACTGTGCCTGGAATCTCGGTGGAGCTGCAACTCCTACTCTACAGCTCAATGGACTCACCCAAGTCACCTGGCGAGGAGATGATGATGGACAACGGCCATCCCAGGTAATGGAGAGAGTCTGAAGCTGAAGACAGCATCCATCTTATCCATAGGATATAAGCTCCTTCTCACTTGGAGATGGAGTGGACATCACCATCCTAGACTCCTTAGAAACGGGGAAAGAGCTACATCACCATCCTAGACTCCTTAGAAACAGGGGAAGAGCTATGGACAAGAGTGGGCTTACTGGTATTCTCTAGTAGACGTATTGTGCTTCAAGCAATGGAAGAAATTACAACATTGATGTGGAGCCATTGGCCACTGGATGCTTTCAGGACAGGGAGAGGGAAAAGCAGTTGTAATAAAGGGGCTTTTTTGGGACTTGGGAATTATCCTGAATGACATTACAATGACAGATATAGGCCATTTTACAGCAGCATATAAATGCAGAACTGTGTGGGAGAGAGTGTGGCCTACAATGTGATCTATGGTCCATTCTTAGTAGAAAGCCCCAGGATGTGTGTATCCATTGCAGGTGATGTGCCACACTATTGGAAGATGTTTATATGGGAGGGTATGGAGGTGTGGGAAGTGGGGAACATGGGAATCCCTGTAATTTTTGTGTATCATTTATGTAATCTAAGCATCTTTAAAAATATTTTTTTAAAAAAGAGCATAGCTAAATGAAATTGAAGATAAGAAAGCACTAGAAAAAATAAATAAAACCAAAAGCTGGTTTTTTAGAGAAGATTAATAAAATTGACAAACCCTTAGATAGAATAACAAAGAAAAAATAGAGAAGTTGCAAATACATAAAATAAGAAACGAGGAAGGAGATATCACCACTGACCTCACAGAAACAAAGATTATCATAAGAGGATACTTTGAAAAATTGTATTCCAACAAAATGGATAACTTAGATGAAATGGACAAATTCCTGGAAACACATAAGGAGCCTACATTGATGAAAAGAAGAAATTAATGAATTTAATAGACCAAACACAATTATAAAGATTGAATTAGTCACCAAAAACCTCTGAACCAGCAAGACCCCAGGACAATATGGCTTCACAGGTGAATTCTACCAAACACCCTGGAAAGAACCAAAACCAATCCTGCTTAAACTCTTCCAAAAAATAGAAGTGGAGGGACAGGATACAAGATCAATGTGTATTAATAATGTTTTATATGTGGATGATACATTTGTTACAATTGATCTACAAATATTGAAGCATAGCTACTAACCATGGTCAACTGTTTATATTATTGTTTACATTTTGGACCATACCGTTTCATAAATTTTTGCTGAAATTTAAATCGGCCTGTATCCATCATTGCAAGATCATGTAGAACATTTCCATCACCTCCAAAATACCCCAAGCTCCATCTATTCTATTCCTCCCTCCCACTCCCCTCAGAGCCCACAGCATCCACCAGGCTTCACTCCTTGAAGGACAGGATTCACAGTTACTTGCAACAACACTTGGGTGCTTGACATACTGGTTTGCCCTGCCCTATTAGGCTCCTCTCATGCTTTTGAGAGACTCCTGCCCCTCTGTTTGAGTACACAGTGGGCCTCCCCAGGATGGAAGTTCAACTCCTTCCCACTCATTATGTGGGACTCCACCCACTGATACAACACATTATGACAAAATGATCACTCGCCCACTCCCTAAAAGACTGCCCCAGGTGCACCCAATCCCAAATGCCCCCCCAATTGAGCACCCTAAACCAATAACCATTCCTTGTCATATTGCTAAAAGAGCTCTCCCAAAATTTCAATTTCAATCACATACCCGCCAATACCCTGTGTTCACTTGCTCCAATCCACAGCCCCTCCCCCAGTTCCATGGACCATCCAGGCCACCCTGCCCACCCTTACACCCCTGACAAACCTGCACTGCCCAACCCAAGTGTATCACTACACCTCTGTCATATCTCTTCACTGCACAAGAACACATTTCCATCTTATCACAGATTTCAGCCATATGGGTGTTGGGTCACAAACCTCTTCTCCCTTTCTATTTCCTGTAAATGTATCTTCCAGACTCTAGCTCTGTGAGTCTGCTCAATTTGCTGAATTCATATCATTAAGGTCATGTAATATTTGTCCTTCAATGCCTCATTTGGTTCACTCAACATAAGGCCCTCAAGATTCACCGATGATATCCAGTGTGTTAGTACTGTATTCTTTCTTACATCTGAGCAATATTCCATTGTAAGTATAACCACATTTTGTTTATCCATTCATTTGTTGATGGGCATTTGGGTTGATTTCAACTTTTGGCAAAAGTGAATAAGGCCAGTATGAACATTGGTGTACACATATCTGTTCATGTCCATGCCTGAAGTTCTTCTGGGTATATATGCAGAAGTGGAATTGTTGGATCATATGGCAGATCTATAGTTAATTTCTTGAGGAAATGCTAAACAGTCTTCCACAATGACTGCACCATTCTACATTCCAACCAGCAGTGGATGAGAGTTCCCATTCTTCCACATACTCTCCAACAATTGTAGTCCTCTGTTTTTTTAATAGCTGCCAGTCTAATGGGTGCAAGATGATATCTCATTGTAGTTTTAGTTTGCATTTCCCTAATAGCTAGTGACGTTGAGCATCTTTTCATGTGCTTTTTAGCCATTTGTATTTCTCTTTGGAGAAGAGTCTATTCAAATCACTTGCCCAGTTTTTAAAGGGGTTGTTTGTCTTTTTATTTTCAAGGTGTATCATTTCTTTATATATGCTGTATATTAGGCTCCTATTAGATATATGGTTACAAATATTTCTCCCATTGGGTAGGCTGTCTTTTCACTTTCTTGACAAACTCCTTCGAGGTGTAAAAGTTTTTAATTTTGAGGAGGTTCCATTTATATTTTTTTTCCTTTGCTGTTCATGCTTTGGGTGTGAAGTTCATGAAACAGTTTCCTATTATAAGATCTTGAAGATGCTTCCCTATATTATTATCCATCTTGACTTAATTTTTGTATAAAGTGTGAGATGGTGTTCCTCTCTCATTCATTTGGATACAGATATCCAGTTCTCCAAGCACCACTTGTTGAAGTGGCCAACCTCTCCCGGTTGAGTGGGCTTGGTGGCCTTGTCAAATATCAGATGATTGTATAAGTGAGGAACTATGTCAGAGCTCATAGTTCAGTTCCATTGGTCAGTATATCTATATTATGCCAATACCATACAGTTTTGACGACTGTAGCTTTGTAGTATACTTTAAAGTCAGGTAGTGTGATTCCTCTGATTTTTCTTTTTAATAAGATTTTTCTTTGTAATAAGTCTTTGGCTATCCAGGGCCTCAGTGATTTTTATCAGAATTGTGTTAAATCTGTTAATTAGTTTGGATAGGATAGACATCTTAATGATGTTTAGTCTTCCTATCCATGAAAAAGTAATATTCTTCCATTTATTTAAGTCTTCTTTGATTTTCTTTAACAGTGTTGTGTAGTTTTCTGCATATATGTCATTTACATCTTTAGTTAAATGTATTCCTAGGTATTTGATTCTTTTAGTTGCTATTGCAAATGGTATTTTTTTGTTGATTTCCTTCTCAGATTGCTCATTATTTGTGTACAGAAATGATACTGATTTTTGTGCATTGACCTTGTAACCTGCAACATTACTGAAATCATGTATAAACTCTAGAAGTGTTGTTCTAAATTTCTTGGGGCTTTCTATATATAGGATCATGTCTTCTGCAAATAGTGAAATTTTTACTCCTTCCTTCCAATTTGGATGCCTTTTATATCTTTTTCTTGTCTAAGTGCACAAGCAAGTTCTTCTAACACAATGTTACCAAGGAGCAGTAATATTGGACATCCTTGCTTTTTTCCTGATCTTAGAGGGAAAGCTTTTATGATTTTACCATTGTATATGATGTTAGCTGTGGGTTTTTCATATATACTGTTTATTATGTTGAGGAAGTTTCCTTCATCACTATCATTTTTAGTGTTTTTTATCAGTAAGGCTTACTGTATTTTGTCAAATGCTTTTTGTCCATCTATAGAGATGATCTTGTGATTTTTTTTCTTTTGATGTGTTTATGAGGTATATAATATTGATTGGTTTTCTTATGTTGACCCATACTCTGGAAGGGGAGGATCATTGGTGTGGTGTCAATGATAGTGGATACATGGAAGGAAGTTCACCTGGCATATATATGAGGCACATAAATGTGTTCAAATGTTCATTGGGCATTTTCACAGTGGGTGGAGATTCACACAATAACCAAAAGAATATCAAATTCCCATCCTGGGGAGCTCTGCTATATTCTCTAATGGAACAGCAACAATCCACCAAGTACAAGGACAATGACTAGTGAAGGAGGATAGTCCATTGATGGACCCTTGATATTGATGATTATTCTTATGAGCCTTTGCTCTTGAAATAGAAACAGCATAGTATTGTAGGGTGCCTATGAATTACATACCGGGAGCCTCCTTGTTGCTCAAATGTGGGCTCTCTCTATGCCAAACTCAGCATATAAATGCAATAACTTCCCCCCAGTGTGGGACATGCCTCCCAGGCATAAGCCTCCCTGTCACCGAGGGGTTGCTACCAAATACCAACAGGAAATGCAGCTGGAAAAAAAAAAAGACCTTAACCAAAAGGGGGAAAAGGTAAAGACAAATGAATGCATATGGCTATGAGATTTCAAAGAGAGTTGGGAGGTCATTCCAGAGGTAACATCATGCATGTTGCAGCAGGATCTCTTTTACAGACAAAGTCAATACTACCCCCAAATAATGGGGCTCCTGAGGGCTCTGGATACATCCAGACACTATAGTCAGGGCAAATATCTCAGGAGTTTGGTCCCTTGTCAGTGGACCCTACTTTGGAATTTAGGCTCCCTAGTGTGACAAAGTTGGACCCAGTTGTGGTTTCCTAACACACATAGTACTTATAATTAGTACTAAAGTTGGTAGGTGTACATCCAAGAGACTTTGGGTTGTCCATGTGTCAGCTGGGCCCTGAATCTCAACAAAGTTGCAAAACCTACTCTCCAGTCCATTGGACTCACCCAGGACAACTAACAAGGAGGAGATGGTAGATAACCAACATACCAAGGAACCAAGAGTGTCTACAACTTCAAGTAAGAGAGTGCCATTCATAGGCTGCATGGGATTGAAGGACCCACTCATTTGAAGGTGGAATGGGCATCACTATCCAAGAATCCTCAGGATTGGGGAATGAACTATGGATTAAAGTAGACTTACTAGTATTCTACTGTAGACTTATTGTGATTCTAGCAATGGGGAAAAAAATCATTGATCTGGAGGCAGTGGCCACTGGAAGTTTTGAGTGTAGGAAGAGGGAAAAACAGGTGTAACATGAAGACATTTTGGGGGACTTGGAAATCATTCTGAATGACATTACAGTGAAAGATACAGGCCATTATATATCTTGCCATAACCTACATAATGGAGTGGGAGAGAGTGTAAACTATAATCCATGCTTAGTGGCAATGAACTAAAGTGTGTTTATCAATTGCAATGAATGTACCAGACAAATGAAAGATGTTACTGATGTGGGAAAATGTGGGAGGTGCGTGGAGCAGGGCATTTGGGAATCCGAAATATATTCTCTGTAACATTTAGGTAATCTAAGTATTTTTAAAAAAATGAAAAAAGGAAAAGAAAAAAATATTGAATGGTGAAACAACCATGTGCCAAAGTAGAATTATTTTTATTACAGTAATGGAAGAACTTTTAACAATGATATAACAACAGTGGTTACCATATATTCTGAGGGGAAGGAGATGGAAGAATAAGTGGAACATAGGGTGATTTTAAGGTATTGGAATTGTTCTGTATGATTTTGCAATGATAGATACAGGCCATTATATGTTTTGTCAAAACCTAAGAAATTGCATGGTGCAAAGAATAAACCATCATGTAAATTATTGACCATGGTTTGCAGCAATGCTTCAGTATTTTCATCAATTGTAACAAGTGTACCATACTCATGTAAGATGTTATTAATAGGGGAAAATGTGAGTGGGAGGCAGTGGGGTATATGGGATTCCCCTATATTTTCGGTGCAACTTTTCTGTAACCTAAGTCTTCTATAAAAATAAAGTTTAAAAAGTTAAACATAAAAAAAGATCAATTTCCTAAAATCAGTTCCATTTCTGTCCACCAATAATGAGCAATCTGTGGAGGAAATTTTTTAACAGTCCATTTACAATAACAACTAAAAGAATAAAATATATAGTAATAAACTTAACTAAAGATTTAAAGGTCTTGTACACAGAAAACTACAGAACATTGTTAAATGAAATCAAAGAAGACCTAAATAAATGGAAGAATATTCCTGCTCATGGATAGGAAGATTAAACTTACTAAGATGTCAATCCTACCCAAACTGATTTACACATTTAATGCAATCCCAATAAAAATTACCACATCATTTTCTACTGAATTGCTAAAGCTAACTATGAAATTTATTTGGAATGATAAGGGCCTCTGAATAGCCAAAGACATATTGAGAAATAAAAATGAAATCGGAAGAATCATACCCACCTGACTTTAAAACATACTACAAACCTACAGTGGTCAAAACAGCATGATATTGGAACAGTGATAGACATACTGAACAATGGAAGAGCACTGAGAATTCTAATATATATCCTCATATATATGTTCAACTGATATTGGAAAAGGCCACCAATTCTACTTAACAGGGAGAGAATGGCCTCTTCAACAAATAGGGCTTGGAGAATTGGATATCCATATCCAAAAAAAGGGAGAGAATCACCATCTCATGACCTATACAAAAATTAACTCAAGATGGATCAAAGATCTTAATATAAGAGCAAAGACCATAAACCTCCAGAAGATAATGTAGGGAAGCATCTACAAGATCTTGTTGTTGGAAATGGTTTCATAAATTTTACACTCAAAGCATGAGCAATGAAAGAAAAAATAGATAAATGGGAATGCTTAAAATCATTTGCACTTCATAAAAGTTTGCCAAGAAATTGAAAAGGCAGCCTACTCAATGGGAAAAAAAATGATAATAATTTGTCCAAAAATGGTCTACTATCTAGCATATATAAAGAAATCCTACATCTCAAAAAAAAAACAACAACTCATTTAAAAAAATGGCAATAGATTTGAATAGACACTTTTACAAATAAGAAATACAAATGGCTAAAAAGCACATGAATGAGAATATTCTTGCTGTCCTGATTTTGTGATAATCAGGGTAGACTAAACATTAACTATATTAGAAACCATGCGTGTGTCCCCAGACCTAGTTTTTCTCCCTAGGTCTGGTTTTTGGAATGCTGGTGACAAACTAAGCTTGATTTATTATATGACTATCTTGTATGGAAGAAGACTGTAACTTTGGGTATCTTTGGTCAACCTTAAGAGATATAGCAGGGGTATGGATGTGGCTTGGGTGGTTGGGCATCCATCTACCGTATGGAGGGACCTGGGTTTGATCTCTGGGATCTCCTGGTAAAAAGAAAAAAAAGGAAAAATATAGAAGGCATGTGGGCCACCAGGCCCTGTGTGTGGGTGTGTCACCAGGCCCCGTGAGTGGGTAAACCCCACAGACCCCATGCTTGGGTGTGCTGCCAGGACCCACAAGCCACACAGCAAGATGATGACATAACAGGAGAGTGACACAAGGGAGAGCCAAGATGAGACACACACACAAAAAACAGGAACTAAGGTGGCACAGGCAGTAAGACACCTCTTTCCCACATCATAGGTTCCAAGGATCGAATTCCAGTGAAGACAGTAGGAGAAGGATGAGAAAAGAGGGCAGGAAACAGACACAGAGTCACCCAGCAAATGGACACAGAAACAGCACAAATGGGGTGGAGGGGTAAAAATGGATAAAAGTAAATAAATAAATAAATCCTTAAAAAACGTATGGGGGGTAAGATACAGACTATAATTAGTAGTAATACTTTGACAATGCTCTTTCATGATTTTTTTAACAAATGTTTCACAACAAAGCAGAGTGTTTGGCGGGGGGATGATGTGTGGGAGCCCTGTATGATGTTATGCATGTTTGTTTTGTAAGTTCTTGATGTTTACTGAACACTTATAGTTTATGTATGTTCATGTATGAATGATATACTTCAATAAATTCTTTAAAAAAATAAAAAGCACATAAAAAGATGCTCAACATCAGTAGCTATTAGGGAAATGCAATTCAAAACTACAATGAGATATCATCTTATACCTATTAGACTGGTGGCTATTAAAAAAACAGAACTACAAGTGTTGGAGAGGATGTGGAGGAAAGGGAAC
This sequence comes from Cabassous unicinctus, assembly GCA_029593785.1. Classification (NCBI taxonomy): domain Eukaryota; kingdom Metazoa; phylum Chordata; class Mammalia; order Cingulata; family Chlamyphoridae; genus Cabassous; species Cabassous unicinctus. The sequence continues at coordinate 9,372 of JAQZBX010042819.1, forward strand.
TCTCATGCACTGCTGGTGGGAATACAGAATGGTGCAGCCATTGTGGAAGATGTTTTGGTGATTCCTCAGGAAGCCAATTATAGAACTGCCATATGATCTAGCAATCCCGCTGCTGAGGATATAACCTGAAGAATTGAAAGCAGGGACACAAACAGATATAGGCACACCAATGTTCATAGCAGCATCATTCATTATTGCCAGAAGTTGGAAGCAACCCAAGTGTCCATTAACATATGAGTGGATAAACAAATTGTGGTATATACATACAATGGAATATTACTCAGCTGTAAGAAGGAATGAAGTACTGACAAATGGGACAACATGGATGTCTTTTGAAGACCTTATGATGAGTGAAGTAAGTCAGTAACTGAAGGACAAATATTATATGGCCTCACTGATATGACCTAAGCATACTGAGCAGACTCACAGAGCTAGAGTCTGGAAGATAGGTTGTCAGGAGACAGATAGAAAGTAGATGAGGGGAAAGAGGGTGGTTTGGCAGTGGATGTGGGTGATAGTGGTGCAGGGATGAGTGGGGTCAATGGTGCTAGAATGTGAGGGTGAGTGGGGAGATTCGGTTGGTCTAGCCATTGAAGTGGAGGGAGGGTTCAAGGAAGGATCAGGTAAACTTTGGGGATTTACATGTCTGTAATTGAAATTACAATGATTGTAATATTCTTTTGGCTAATATAGCAGGAGAGGGCTACTGGTGCAGTGCATCGAGGGTGGGGGATATGTAGGATAGGGCATACTTGGGGCATGCTTTTATAGAACATAAAATTGTTTATCCTGTCATAGGATGTTATCTCAGTGCATGGAGAACCAAACACTAAACAAAAAAATATTAAACTCCCATCCTGGGGAGTTCTGCGAGTTTTTCAATTTGAGGGGCAATGTTTAATAAAAGAAAACAGACCATTATGTCAAGCCCTCAATATTAAGTCATGTAATTATGAAACTTATTCTTAAAAATGAAAATTTAGTTGTTACCATAGGTACTGAGGTGAGGGGAGGGAAGAATAGATGGAACATAGGGCATTTTTAAGGCATTGGAATTGTTTTGCATGATTTTGCAATGACAGATATAGGCCATTATACATTTTGTCAATACCTATAAAAATTTACAGTGCAAAATGTGAACAAAAATGTAAACCATTGACCATGGTTAATAACAATGCTTCAATATTTGTCCATCAATTGTAAAATGTAATATTCTCATGTAAGATGTTATTAATAGGGGAAAATGTGAGAAGGGGAGGGAGAGGGGTATACAGGAATCCCTTATATTTGTGATGTGACTTTTCTGTAACCTAAAGCTTCTTTGAAAATAAATTGAAAAAAAATAAGACCCTTGGGGAACATATGGAAGAAATTGTCAATAAATAAAAGATAGATCTTATGGTGATGAAAAACACAAAGCAATTTTTAAATTTGCATTTTATTTTTTATTGTTTTAAATTTCTTTATTATTTTTATTTATTTTTGGATTTGTTTTTGAGGAAGTTTTGGATTGCAGAAGGGTCACAACTGTGGCAAGGGAGAATCAATGATTTGGGGTGCCTGTGGTGGGGGGATGTGTGGGGAGGGGTACACATGGGACATGCTTATATGGAATATGAATGTGTTCAAGTGGTCATGGGGTCTTGGCTCAGTGCAGGGAGACCCACACAATAACCAAAAGAACATTGAATTTCCATCCTGGGGAGTCCTGCAACATTCACTAACATAATGGCAAGAATCCCTAGAGTACATGGGCAGTACATAGTGAAGGAGGACAAACCAATGCAATAAGCCCATAATATTGATGCCTGTACTTAGGATCCTCTTTCTTCTGAAATTGAATGTTACCTTAGTATTATATATGGCCTAAGAGTTACCTCCTGAAAGCCTCCTTGTTGCTCAAATATGGCCTTTCTCTAAACCAAACTTGGCATATAAACACAAACCTTGCTCCCAGAATGGTACATGGCTCCTGGGGATAAGCCTCCCGAGCATGAAGGATTATTACAAAGTGCCAAATTGCAATGCATTTGGAAAATGACCTGGAACAAAAGGGGGAAATACTAAATACAAATGAGTTTTTATTGCTAAGAGATTTTGAGCAAGTCAGGAGGTCATTCCAGAGGTTATGCTTCTGCACACCTCAAGAGGATCTCACTGACTGCCACAGTAAACAGTGCCTTAAGCAGGGGGCTCCTGAGGGCTCTAGAGACATTTAGACAAATAACCCCAAGAATCCAAAACCCTTACAGTGGTTCTTATCTTAGAACATATGATAACCTATCCACCCAATGTATCAGAATTAGACTCATTTATAATTTTCCCACATATGGCTCTTATGACTCATTTATTTCAACTTATAATTAGCACTATGACCATTAAGTGTGTCCCAGAGACTTAAATCTTCTGGCTGTTCATATGCCAGTTGAGCCCTGAATCTCAGCAGAGTTACAGCCACCCAGGACAAATAACAAAAGGATGATGATGGATAATTCCCATCCAAGAAATACAGAAAGTATCTACAACTGCAAGCAAGACAATTCCAACCAGTTGCCCTATGGGATCTAAGGCCCCTCTCAATCAGAAGCAGAGTAGGTGTCAACATCCTCAAATCCTCAAGATTGAGGAATGAACAAACACATGGGGGGAATACTACTATGGACCAAAGTAGGCATATTTTTATTCTAGTAATGAAAGAACTTGTACCATTCAAGTAAAGACAGTGGTCACCAGATTCTGAGAGGCACAAAAAGGAGGAATAGGTGTAATAAGGGACGTTTTTGGGATTTTGGAATTGTTCTCCATGACATTGCAATGACAGATATCCGTCAATATTCATTTTGTCAATACCTATAAAATTGTGAAGTGCAAAGTGTAAACCATAATGTAAACTCTTGGCCATGGTTAGTAGCAGTGCTTCAATATTTATTCATCAATTGTAACAAACATACCACACTAATGAAAGATGTTGTTAATGCGGGAAAGTGTGATAGAGGATGGGGCTGGAATATATGGTAAAGCTCCATATTTTTGTCATATGATTTATGTAATCTAAAGCTTGCTTAATAACAAAGAACGCTTGTGCTTCATGGGAGAAGGTCAAAATATCACTATGAACAAGATTTTGGAAGAAGTTAATTCCAACCATCATGGATAGGAATTCAAGGCTTCAATGGAGGAAGTAACTGCAGATGTGGGGTAAATAGCAAGAGAAGTACAGCATGAAGATGTTCCTCACTTTTTCAATCTCGTGATGAACTTTAATGGATGAGAAGACTCCACATTCTACTGTGGGTAAAATGCCATCAAGCATAATCGTCTGATACCACAGGGAAATCTTTTGTGAAAAGAAAAGACCATTTATGCCTCAAGATTCATTGTTGTCTTATTTTAAGAAATTGCCACAGCCACCCCAACCTTCCAAAACCAGCAATCTGACCAGTAAACAGCCATCAACAATCAGGCAAGAACCCATCAACAACAACAAAAAGATCATGAATTGTTGAAGGCTCAGGTGACAACATTTTTAATTAATAAAGCATTTTTATTCAAACCTTATTTCAAAATCAAAAAAATGAAATAACAGAAAAATGCAGCTCAAAAATTTATGGAAGTATTACTCCTAAAAGTTCTGTCAAGGCAATTTTTACCCCTCTAATTTCAACTACTAATTCAGTTGTTCCTCTATTGTTCAAAAGGATATATAGATTAACACAGCTTACTTAAATGATGTAGTCAAGGTCTCCTGATTAATGAAAAAAATGAAGAGAGAAAAAATGCTTAATCTTATTCATATCTCACAAAAGCAAACGACATGTTCTTTTTTTACCTTTAGCATTAGTATATTACCTTCTGTGCTTTTGCTACAAAAACATTACAATGTTGTTAATTAGTCTATAAATTGCATTGGCTATATTTTTAACATCCATCACCACATTCTTAACACCTTCTAGAACATTCCTGTTTTTATATGATTTAACACAATCCTCATCCACCACCAAAATTGTTATTATACATTCCCTATATTAACATCCAGCTGTCCTCTAACTACTATTAATCTTCTAGAGTACTCATTTACACAGCAATCACATCCATACATCCACAGGACTTCTTACATTCATTATAATCGTTTACCATCAAGTCCATCCATTATCACATATTTAAATTTGACCTTATAAATCATTCTACATACATCCAGCATCATCTCCCCCTTCTCACCCCACATTTCATCTCCTACCAACCTACATTTCCTAGTTAAACTCCGCAAGTCTACCCATTGTATTTAGTTCATATCAGTGAGACAATACAGTATTCATCCTTTTACATCTGGCTTATTTCACTCAACATAATATCCTCAAGGTTCCTCCATGTTATCATGTGCTTCCTCAACTCACTTCTTATAGTTGAATAATATTCCATCGAATGAATATGCCACATCTTGTTTATCCATTCGTTGCTTGAAGGACACTTAGGTAGTTTCTGTCTTTTAGCAATTTTGAATAATGCCACTTTGAACATTGGTGTGTAAATATCTGTTCATGTCCCAGCTTTCAGTCCTTTTGAATATATGCCTAGTAATGGGATTGATGGATCATATGGCAATTCCATATTTAGTTTCCTGAGGAACTGCGAAATCATCTTGCACAGAGTATTCACCATTTTACACTCCCACTAACAGTGAAGGAGTGTTCCTATTTCTTCGCATCCTTTACAACGCTTGTAGTTTTCTACTGTTTTTAAATAATGGCCACTATGTATTGTTTGACATGATATCTCATTATAATTTTGATCTACATTTCCCTAATAGCTAGTTATGTTGAACATCTTTTCATGTGTCTTTTGTCCATTTGTATTTCCACTTCAGAAAAAAATGTATTTTAAATTATTTTGCCCATTTTAATCATGTTGTTTGATGTTTTGTTGTCAAGTTGTATGATTTCTTTATTTAACATCTAGATCAGTCCCTTATCAGATATGTGGTTTCCAAAGATTTTTTCCAATTGATTTTGGCTTTCTTTTCTCCTTTGTAACAAAATCATTTGAAATGCAAAAGTGCTTAATTTGAGTCAGTCCTATTTATCTGTTTGTTTCTTTTGTTGCTCATATTTGGATATAAGGGCCAAGAAACCACCATCAACCACAAGATCTTGAAGATGTTTCCCTAGACTTTCTTCTAGGAATTTTATGGTTCTAGTTTTTATACTTAGGTTCCTGATGCATTTTGAAATAATTTTTGTATAAGGTGTGAGACAGTTGTCCTCTTTTTTTACATATGGATATCCAGTTCTCCAAGCACCATTTCTTGAATAGGCTGTTCTGACCCAGCTGAGTGGGTATGACAGCCTTGTCAAAAATCACTTGACCATAGATGAGAGGGTCTATTTCCAAACATTTGATTTGATTCCATTGGTCAATCTGTCTATCTATACACCAGTAGCATACTGCTTTTACCACTTAGCTAGATAATATGCTCTAGAGTCTGGAAGTGAGAGTCCTTTGAATTATTTCTTCTTTTTAAAGATATTTTTCACTTTTCAGGGACACTTCTCCTTCCAGATAAATTTGATAATTGACTTTTCCAATTTAACAAAGAAGTATATTGGAATTTTTATTAGGATTATTTTAAATCTATAGATTATTTTGGGTAGAATTGACACAGTAATGTTATTTAGTCTTCAAACCTATGAAGAAGGAATATCATTTCATTTACTTAGATCATCTTTGGTCTCTGTTAGCAATGTTTTATAGTTTTCTGAAAGCAAATCCTTTATGTCCTTGGTTAAATATATTCCTAAATATTTGTTTCTTTCGGTAACAATTTTTAACGGATTTTTTTTCTGACTTTCTCCTCAGATTGATGATTAGTAGGGTATAGAAACACTATTTTTGTGTATTAATTTTGTGTCCCACAATTTGGCTGATATAGTCTATAAGTTCTAATAGTTTTGTTGTGAATTTTTTGGGATTTTCTAAGTATAGGATCATATCATCAGGGAGTAGTGAAAGTTTCACTTCTTCCTTTTCTATTTGGGTGAAATTTATTTCTTTATCAAGTCTAATTGCTCTAGCTAGAACTTCTAGTACTATACTGACTAACAGTAAAGAGAATGGGAAACTGTGTCTTGTTTCCAATCTCAGTGGGAAAGCTGTCAGTTTTTTCCACTGAGTACAATGTTAGCTGTGGGGGTTTCATATTTGCACTTTATTATACTGAGAAAGTTTCCTTCTAATCTTCTGGAGTGTTTTTATTAAGAAGGGAATTTTGTTAAATGCACTTTCTACATCTGTTAAATGATCATGTGATTTTTTTCTTCAGTTTATTAATGTGGCATATTACACTGATTAATTTTCTTATGTTGAAATCCCCTTGTATATTTCATATAAAGCTCACTTGATTGTGGTCTATAATTTTTTAAATTAGTTTTGGGATTTGGTTATCAAGCATTTTGTTGAAGAATTTTTCATCTATATTCATTTAAAAATTGGCCTGTTATTTTCTTTTTCCATTAGATTTTTATTTGGCTTTGGTATTAGGGTGATGTTAGCATCTTAGAATGAGTTTGGTAGCATTCCAAGAGTTTGCCAAGAAAGTGAAAAGACAGTTTACCCAATGGGAAAAAAATATTTGGTAACCATATATCTGATAGGAGCATAATATCCAGGATATAGAAAGAAATCCTATATCTCAAAAATAAAAAGACAAACAACCCATTTAAAAAATGACCAAGTGATTTGAAAAGACACTTCTCCAAAGAAGAAATACAAATGGGTAAAATGCAGATAAAAAGATGCTTGACATCACTAGCTATTAGGGAAATGCAAATCAAAACTACAATGAGATATCATCTTACACCCTTTATACTGGCAGCCATTAAAAAATCAGAGGACTACAAGTATTGGAGAGGATGTGTAGGAATGGGAACTCTCACCCATTGCTGGTGGAAAAGTAGAATGGTGCAGCCATTGTGGAGGACAGTTTGGCAGTTCCCCAAAAAGCTAGCTATATATCTGGCATAAGATCCAGCAATTCCACTGCTGGATATAAACCCAGAAGAAGTGAAAGCAAGAACACGAACTGGTATATGCACACCAATGTTCATAGCAGCATTATTTTCTATTGCCCAAATTTGGAATCAACCCAAATGCCCATCAACAGATGAATGAATAAACAAAATGTGGTATATACATACAATAGAATTTTACTCAGCTGTAAGAAGGAATACAGTATTAACTTATGGGATAACATGGATGAATCTTGAGGACCTTATGATGAGTGAAGCAAGCCAGACATTAAAAGACAAATATTACATGACCTCTCTGATATGAATTAAGCAAATTGAGCAGACTCAGAGAGCTAGAGCCTGGAAGATAGGTTTACAGGAAATAGATAGGGAGAAGAAGTTTGTCAGCCAATGCCCATATGGGCGAAATTTATGATAAGGTGGAATTGAGTAGTTCTGCAGTGAAGGGATATGACAGTGGTGAAGTGATACTGTTGGGTTGGGTGGTGCAAGTTTAACAGGGGATAAGGTGAGAAGGGTGTGTTGGATGGTCCATGGAACTGTTGGGAGGGATGTGGGAGTTACCAGGTGAATACTGGGGATTGTTGGGTGTGTGGTTGAAACTACAATGTTGGGAAAACCCTTTTGGCAATATGACAAGGAAGGGTTACTAGTTTAGGGTGTGGGATGGGAGGCATTCGGGACAGGGCACACCTGGGTCACTCTTCCAGAGAATGTGTGAGTGATCACTTTGTCATAGTGTGTTGTGTCAGTGGGTGGATACCCACACAATGAGTGGGAAGTAGTTTGGACTCCCATCCTGGGGAAGCCTGATATGTTCTCAAACAGAGGTTTGGGTGTCTTTCGAGAGCATGGGTAGTTTCTAATAGGGTAGGACAGAGCAGTGTGCCAAGTCCTCCGTGCCATTGCAAGTAACTATGAATCTTGTAATTCAAGGAGTAAAGGCTGGTGGTCACCGTGGGCCCTGAGGGGAGAGGGAGGGAGGAACAGAATAGATGGAAGAGGGGGATATTTAGGTTGTAATGGAAGTGCTCTGCATCATCTTGCAATGTTGGATACAGGCTATGTTAAATTTCATAAAAAATGTATAAAAGTGTTCAGTCTAAAGTGGATACCATAATGTAAACCACTCAAAAATTTATAAAAGTGTATGGTTTAAAATGTATACCACAATGTAAACCATTGACCCTGGTTAGTAGCTGTGTTTCAATTTTTGTACATCAATTGTAACAAATGTATCATCCACACATAAAAAAGTTACCAATATGGGAAGGAGGAAAAGGGGGAGGATGTTGGGTATAGGGAAGTCCCCTATATTCTTTATGTGACTTTATTGTGACCTAAAACTTTTTTGAAGACAAAATGAAAAACAAAGTAAGACACTGGGGAAGAAATGGAAGAAAATGTAACTGTACATACATTTCAACAAATATTAGAGTGATGTAAGGCAACACATCAAAAAATTTTTTAATATTTTTCTTTTTTCTAATACCCCAATTTTTTATTTTTTATTTTTTCTAAATTATTATGTATTTTATTTCTTGTCTTTAAACCTATCATTATTATTTCATTTTCCTATTAATTGTATTTGGAGATGTTCTTGGCTTTATCTTTGAGGAAGTTTTGGACCACAGAAGTGTTACAACTGTGGCATGGACAGATTATTGTGGGGTGTCAGTGATGGGGGATATATGGGGAGAAGTTCACCTGGGCATATATTTAGAGTATATAAATGTGTTCAAATGTTCATGGGGCATTGTCACAGTAGGTATAGATTCACACAATAACCGAAAGAGTATTGAATTCCTATCTGGGGGAGCTCTGCCACTTTCTCTAGTGGAACAGAAACAAACCCCCAAGTACAGGGACAATGCCTAGTGAAAAAGGATGGACCATTTATGGTCCCTTGAAATTGATGATTATGCTTATGAGTCTTTGCTCTTGAAATTGCAACTTTGCCAAGTGTTGTAGAGTGCCTAAGAGTTACCTCCTGAGAGCCTACATGTTGTTCAAATGTGGCCTCTCTCTAAGCCAAACTCAGCATATAAATGCATGACCTTCCATCCAGTGTGGAACATGAGCCCCAGGGATGAGCTTCTCTGGCACAGAGGGATTACTACCAAGCAACAACTAGCAATACAACTGGAAAAAGACCTTGAATAAAAGGGGGAAAAATAAAGAGAAATGAAAATGCTTATGCATGTCTCAGCAGGATTGAATAGATTGCCTAAGTAGACAATACCCCCAAATAGTGGGTTCCTGAGGGCTCTGGAGACACCCAGGTCCTACAGTCAGGGCAGATAGCTCCAGAGTTTGGTGCCTTGCCACTGGTCCCTACATTGGAGTTTGTTCTCCCGAGTGTGACAGAGTTGGACTCAGTTGTTAGTGATCTACACATGCCTCTTCTGTCCCTTCTATTTGAACCTATAGTTGGTGCTGGAGTTGGTAGGCATATGCCCAAGAGACATGAATCTTTGGCTGCCCAGGTGCCAGCTGGGCCCTAAGCCCAGGACAACTAACAAGGAGATGAGAATGGACAACCTCCATACCAAGGAAACTAGAGAGACTACAACTGCAAGCAAGAGAGTCCCATACATCAGCCATATGGGATCCAAACCCTCCTCTAAAGTACAGCTGGAGTGGGCATCACCATCCCATAATCCTCAGGATAGGGGAATAAAATATGGAATAGAGTCGGCTTACTAGTATTTTACTATAGACTTATTGTGATTCTAGCAATGGAAGAAATTATATCATTGATGTGGAGACAGTGGCCACTGGAGGTGCTGAAGGCAGAGGGAGGGAAAAAGAGGTGTAATACATGGGCACTTTTGGGACTTGGAATTGTTCTAAATGATATTGCAATGAGAGATATAGTCCATTATACAGCCTGCCATAACATACAGAATTGAGGGGAGAGAGTATAAACTACAATATAAACTGTAATCCATTCTCAATGGCAATGCTCCAAAATATGTTCATCAATTGCAATGAATGTATCACCCTAATGAAAGAAGTTGTTAAGTGGGGAAAAGTGGGAAGTGTGAGGAGTGGGATATATACTAATCCCTTATATTTTTTATGTAACATTTTATGTAATCTATGTATCTTTTAGAAAAAAATAAAAAATACGTTTAAAAAATAAAGTCAATTATCTTTAGAACAAGAATTGGCAAACTGTAGCTATGGGCTGAATCTGGCCCTTTGCTTTATTTATATGAAGTTTTATTGAAACATAGCCATAATAATTCATTGACATATTATCTATGTATGACTTTATGCTACAATGACAAAGTTGAGTAGTAGTAGCAGCAGAGATTGTATGGTCCCCCAAATCTAAAATATTTACCATCTGCCTGTTACATAAAATGTTTTCCCACCACTATATTGCCATAACGAAAAATAAGAAAAAATATGTGAAAATAGAAACATATTACAAAGCCACAGTGATCAAAACTGTATAGTATTTGCACAGTGTTAGACATATTGACCAGTGGAATAGAATCGAGAGATCAGAAATAGACTGTACATGTACATCCACCTGATATTTGACAAGGGTGTTATGCTTCCTCAATTAGGAAAAAAATAGTCTCTTCAACAATGGTGCAGGGACAACTGGATATCCATATCCAAAAGAATGGAAGAGGATCCTACCTCAGATCTTATATAGAAATTAACTCAAGATAGATCAAAGATCTAAATATGAGAAGACCATAAAAGTCCAAGAAGAAAATGTAAGGAATCCTCTTCAATATCTTGTGTTTGGCAATGACTTAATAAATTTTACACCCATAGCACAATCAATGAAAGAAAAATTAGATAAATGGGACCTACTCAATTTTTTAAAAAAATTTGTGCTTAAAAGGAGTTTGTAAAGAAAATTAAAAGGCAGTTTATGCAATGGGAAGAAAATATTTGGGAACCACATATCCGATAAAGGTCTATTCTCTAGCATATATAAAGAAACCCTACAATTCAACAATAAAAATACAACTCAAATTAAAAATGGGCAAATGTAATAAATTGACATTTTTTAAAAAATGAAATACAAATGGCTAAAAAGTACAAGATAAGATGTCCAACATCACTAGCTATTAGGGAAATGCAAATCAAAACTGTAATGTCATTTCACAACTTCTAGACTGGCTATCAAAAAATAGAAAACTTAAGTGTTGGAGAGGATGTGGAGAAATAGGAACACCAATTCTCTGCTTGTGGGAATGTAGAATAGTGCAACCACTGTGAAGGACAGTTTAGTTTGGTAGTTCCTCTTGAAGGTAAGTATGAACTGCCATATGATCCAGCATTCCCACTACTAGGTATAGACCCAAAAGAACTGAAAGCAGGAACATGAAGAGATATATGCACCCCATTATTCACAGCAGCATTTTCACAATTGCCAAATGATGGAGGCAACAGAAGTGTCCACTAACAGATAAATGGCTAAACTTAATATGATATACACATATGATGAATATTACTCAGCTGTAAGAAGTAATGAAATACTGACATATGCAACAACATGTATGAACCTCAAGAATCTTATGATGAGTGAAATAATCCAGACACAAAATGACAAGTATTCTATGATATCACATATAAGTAAATGTTATAGGCAAACAGACAGAGGTAGAATCTAGAAGATAGGTTCCCAGGAGATACAATGAGAGTAGAGAATGAGAAGCCAACATTTAATCTGTACAAAATGTATAAGAAGTTTGATTGCAATGGTTTAGAAATGGACAGAGATGAGGGTAGAGCAACAGTGTGATTGTAAGTAACAGTGATGAGGTAAGTCTTTGAACACAGTTGAAAGGGGAAACTTTGGGGTGTATATGTTGCTAGAAGGAAAATCAGAGGCTAAAACGTGATTGTATAATACAGTTTTCCCTATGGTGAATGAATATTGTGGTTAATAATACAGATATAAGAATATTATCTCAGGACCTATAACAAAGATACATCATTTGTACACGGTATTCATAAGAGGGTGGTGTATGGGGGCAAAATGCTCCTAAAATAATATATGAACTATAATTAAGAGTAGTAGTTTAACATCTTTGCATCTATTGTAACAAAGTTAGCACATCAATGTTAAGTATAAAAAACAGGGCAGCATTTTTTAATGTTGTATATTTTATTCTTAGAAAAATGTCATAGGCTGCAGAAACAACCAAGTTTCCTTGTCCATTATTCTCTTTTCCTCTGTGACTTTTCTGAATGTACATATGAACAATTTTACATAAGAACCAAGGCAAATATATGATGTCTGTTCCAATTCACAAGAAACAAAACCCTGGTAAGAAGGTAAAGATGGGATATTGTCAGATGTCCTGATTTCTTTGAACATTTTGAAAGTTATATAGCTAGATACCTCCATGGGATATAAAGGTAACCTGGTTGCCCATAGGTATGTTTTCTGGATAGACAGAGGCCCCCACAGTAGCTAACAAAATATTATGTTTCTGGGAAGTCCTGCTCCTTTCT